>PVJH01008015.1:0-87219 GCA_004026705.1 Nesogale talazaci | reverse complement strand
TTAGTTCAGCAAACAAACCATTATGAACTTTACATACCTCCTTCTGAAACAAAGGTTCACATCTGAATCACCTTTAAATTCCAGACGCTGCATGAAGAGAAATTATGTTGGGGGAAAAAATAATAAAAATGGAAGAAATTACCCAAAGAGAGACATCCTATCTTATGTAGGGTCAGAATCACCCTTGAGTTTGGGGGGACATTTTCCATGGTCATATTTACATACTGTTCCAGTAGACAAGTCTAGGCTTAAAACCCAAACTCTGCAGCTTTCTAGCACTGTGACCTTGGCCAAGTATCTAATTCCTCTAAGCTTCAGTTTTCAGAACCTATAAAATGAAGGGGAAGTAAGAAAGTTATTTAATTCCTAGATTTGTTGTCAGGATCAAAAAATAATGCCTCGCTAATCAAAATGTGTTGAATGGACCCAGAAGAGTGATTTAAATGCAGAGTGATGGGCCCCACCCTGTTATTGCTGTGGTTAGGTGCTGTGAGTTCAGTTCTGATTCATAGCAAACCTACCAAATATACTGGAGTATAAGCCCAAACACCTAGTTTTTACTACAAAAAAACTGGGGGGCTTTTTCAGCATAAAAAAGAAGTGCTGAATAAAACCCAGCTTCTATTCGAGTAAATACGGTATGTGCAACGGAAAGAAATACTGCCCAGTCCTGCCCCACCCGCACAATTGTTCTTATGTTTGAGCTCACTGTTGCAGCCAATTCATCTTGTTGAGGGTCTTGCACTTTTTTGTCGCCCCTCTACCAAGTATGCTGTCCTTTTCCAGGGACTGCTCTCTCCTGACAACTTGGCCAACATAAGTAAGGCAAAGTCTTGCCATCCTTGCCTCTAAGGAGCACTCTGGCTGTTCTTCTTCCAAGACAGATTTGTTTGCTCTTTTGACAGTCCATGGTACTTCCGATATCCTTTGTTAGCACCAGAATTCAAAGGCACAGGTTCTTCTTCAATCATCCTTATTCAATATCCAACTTGCATCTGAAGCAATTGAAAACGCCATGTCTGGGGTAGACCTTAGTACTCAAAGTGAGCTCTCTGCCTGTCGGCACTTTAAAGACATCTTCTGCAGCCGATTTACTCAGTGCCGTGTGCCCTTTGCGCTCTTGACTGCTGCTTCCACGCACATCGATTGTAGATATAACCAAGATGAAACCATTGACAATTCCAATCTTTTCTCCATTTTTGATGGTGCTACCTGCTGGTTCCGTTGATTTGGGTCTTCTTTGAGTTGGAACACTTACCGAAGACTGCAATCCTTGATCTTCATCAGCAAATGCTTCATATCCTCACTTTTAACAAACAAGGCTGCGTCAACTGCCTCTGGAAGGAAAGCCTTCCGCCAATCATGATGCAGCACCCCTCTTCTCATCAGCCAACCTCTCAGATTACTTGCTCAGCATACAGACTGAATAAGAATAAGAGGATACAACTCTGAAGCCACTGGTGGGATTCAAATAATTTAACAACCACTTGCTGCTCTAATAACTGTTTTAAGTATGCAAAAACAGATCTACTGAGTTTATTTTTTTTTCATACAGATAGTCCTTAAATAAGAACATTAAAAAAGAGTTAGGAATGTAAATTTCTGATTTCCACATTGGACAGCTGCCCAGCCACCCGCCTTAGAGGGAACTGTGATTCCAAGTGCCAAACTCACATGCACTGCCATGGGGTTGATGCTGAATCATAGACACCCTCTAGGACAATGTCAAACTGCCCCCACGGGTTTCCAGGACTATAACTTCACGGACTAGAAAGCCCCAGCTTTCTCCCACAGAGCTCCTGCTTTCCAGCCACAGACTGTGTGGTTCTGAGGACAACGGGCAACCACATGCTGCCCTTTATTAAATACCCACTACGTCCTCAGCACCCTGCTAGGCGCTTTACCTAAGTTGTCTGGAAATTAGAGACCTGTTTCTCCCACTACACAGGTGCAGACACTGAGCACCGAAGGCATCAAGGACCCTGCTCCTGGTCCCAGGCTGGAGGCTGAGCTTGATGGGTTTTCCACCTCTGTGCTCTTTCTGTTTAGTCACAGTTCCCCATTATAACGATTGCCTTAGCAAGTTATAATTACCGATTTAACTGTCTTATCTCTGCCATGAAGGCAGGGGTAGTGAGTTTTTCATGTTCAGTTTCCCAGAACCAATTTTGGTGCTTGGCGTACAATGAGCATGCAAGTAATAAATATTACTTGTATGAGTAAATAAATTAATTATAAATGAGTTAGATTGCCCTTCTCTCTGTCTCTCTCTCTCACTCTGTCTCCCTGCCTTCCTCCACCACACACACACAAACACACACACACACACACACACACACACACATACACACACACACACACACCCCTTCCTGGGTGTAAATAGATCAGCAAGAGTTCACCAGTGTTACTATACAAAGTATAATGCACACATGAAATGAATGACTCATTCCCATATGTCTCATCCACCGTTCAATGCCTTCACAGGTGATCAAGCAGGCAGGCCTCTGCCTCTCTCTTGCATCATCACTGTGCATGACACTTGGTCCTTGCCTCAGTTCCAAATCATAATGCATAGTATCAGAGCTACAGGACAGACAGGCAGCAGAAACTGGTTATCACATTCTGGGCCCCTCTCCGTGTTAAAAATTATGCCAGAATCACAAAAGTGAGGGTCAGAGAATTGCAACCAGACAATAGACTCAGAGGAGGTGAGAGTGGTGTTAAGTCATTGTTTGCTGTGTCCGTGGTGTCCCTGACTCAAGCCTAACCATTTTCCTTTTCCTTTATCTTCTATCAGGTCATTAATTTACAAAAACATTGAGACCTAGCTCTTGCCCTGAAATGTGAAAACCAGAATTCTTAACTTCCTACATTTTATTTATTTCTTACTTTGTTGCATAAGAGGATTAAAGCCCTGAGTTTCTTAAAGGATGAAAAATGCTGAAATTTATAAATGTGGTAGACTGCAAACCGAAATCTAGACTGTATGTCTACTCGGTTAATTTTCTTCAATTACAAGCAAATGAATATTTTTTTCATATAAACATTAGGGATGTGACTTTATGTTGCTGAGCATTTGAAACCACTTTAGAAATACTAGAAAACCATGGGGAAAAGTAAATATCAGTGGAGATTTCTACAACCATAAACCCTTTTAAAAATGTACCCAAATCAGTGTCACTATAACTGCCAAGACAACAAAGTACAGCCAGCATGCTCTCTACAATGGCAGACTTCCTCTTACATACTTAAGGTTTGCTGTCAGGAGAAAGTCATTCCTGGAGCTGCACGTCACACGTGGAAGAGTAGAGGGGCATACAAAAGGGGAAGGCCTTCCACAAAGTGGATTGGACAGGATCTCACCGACGACTCAACCAGAAGGACAACTGTGAGGGTGGGGCAGGTCTGGAGGTGTTCTGTTCCGTTGTACAGTGTTGTTAGAAGGAGGGATTGACTCATCTTGGCTCCAGACGATACTACCAAGCGAGCATTTTTCTTTTCTAACACATTCAAGACCCACCGATAACAATGATGAGCACAATAATGGGCCTAGTTTGAAATATCACTTACCATCTAACACCAGGAATTTATTTGTGATACTTTATGACACATTAATAGCTTCCAAAGAACTGGAAGACGTGTAAGATGTGTAAGCATGTGAACCAATGAGTGTGTGTGTGGCAAGGCATGGACTCACCAAAGATCAATTGGTCAATTGATATCCAAACCCAAATGCATCATCATCAAGTTGATTCTGGCTGTCGGCACCCCTGCCCCATTATATAGGTTTTGCACCATTGTAAATCTTTTTAAGATCTGATAGACTTATCTTTCTCCCTTGGGGCATCTGGTGGATTTGAACCACTGACCTTGCAGATAGCAGTTTAATGCTGACCCGAGAGTCATCAAAGTAAAAGAAAAATAAAGGTGTTCACCATTCTTCTCCTACACACACACACATGCACATGCATGCACAAACACACAAAACCAGCTTGCAAAGGTTGAATTCACCAAGCCAGTTGCATCTCAGCGAGGTCTTTTCAGAGTCTGGTGTACTTTAAGGTGGAGTCCTGGTGGCATAGTGATTACAGATTGGGCTGCTAACTGCAAGGTCAGCAGTTCGAAACCACCAGCCACTCAGCAAGAGAAGGAAGAGGCTTTCTACTCTTGTAACTGCTTACAGTCGCAAACCAAAAGAAACAAACTAAACAGAGTCTCACAAGCTCCCAGAAGACAGACAGTTCGAGACTGTCCTGCAGACACTATGAATTGAGTCAAGACTCGATGGGAGTGAGTTTGGTGCACTTTAAAGGAGCCGCAGCCCTCAAGTCGAGGTGAAGTGGGAGCCCATTGTTGCAGATTAGCAGCGATGTGCGTACATAGTATGCTTTCAGGATGATTATAAGTTAGACCTGGGGGAGGGTGGAAGCCAAATAATAATGTATTCTAATCAGTCACTGAAGGTCTTGATCTAATTAGTGGCACAATAAAATTTCCTTTGTATGTGAGTATAAACAACTTGCCAAAGAGATCTGTACAGTGAGAGGATGAAGATAAAGGTCAATGTAAGGAAATGCTTACAGGAGAAGTCCTCTGTGCCCTTGTTCCATGTGAACTTGCTATCCTAAGCATTGTACATAATGTACAATGTAACATAGTGATCTCTTTAGTCATCTACCACAGCTGTCACCCCACCCTCCCTGTATCACAACCCTTCTGACTGTGTCTAATTCACTTCCTACCTCCAATGCCTAGCCTCTGGGAGAGAATGAATGAATGAATGAATGAATGAATAGAAATAAAAACCATGTGATGAGATACAAGAGAGGAGCGGTAAGACTAGAGCTCCATTTGCCATTCCCGTGTCACCCAAAACCTAATCCTGCCACCAAAAATGTTTTTTAGGAAAACTGCCGAACTAGTGGGTCTTTTCCTTTTGAAGTGAATGCTGGAGTTCCCAAAGGTGCCCCCTTACCATCTCCATCTAAAAGCACACCTCCCAAAGCTGTGTCACCTTTTCATCCATTGTGCCACAATGAGAAATTTTTCTATGAAAAAGGAAGCAAACAAACAAACAAACAAAAACTAGAGGAAAGGGGGAAGGAGGAATTTATACCCAGGGCACAAGTAGAAAATATTGAAATGAATATGGCAACATGTGTACAAATATGCTTGATACAAATGATGTATGGAATGTTATGAGAGCTATAAGAGCCCACAGTAAAATCTATATTTAAAAAGAGAAAGGAAAGAGACTGAGTTGAATTCATGCCTCATGCCTGAGACCAGATGATGCTATTGATTTGAGATTATGGATGAGCTATTGTACTAAATGCTTCTGAAGGGTTATTTTATTTGATTTCCACAATCTCTGTGGAGTACAAACAAACACTTCACGGCCATTGCCTTGAATCCACCTCCTAGAGACACTATTGGGAAAAGTAGAACATCCCCTATGGTTTCCCAAGGCTGAAAATCTTTACAAGAAGAAAGAGACATATCTTCTTTTCCCACAGAGCAGCTGGGGGAGCCCAAGGTGTAACCAGCAATGTCCCTTTTCCCTCGTTTTACAGATGACGAAAGCAATGCTAAAAAGCTAAAAGTCTCTTCCCTCGTGTCAGCTGGGACCTGGGGCAGAGCGCGCATTGGAGCCTGAACATTTACCTGGCGCCATTCTGCCTCACCAAAGACCACGAGACCCACGGAGCCTAAGGAGCGGGCAAGAAGGAGGTGACATTACACACTTGACCTGCCTTACACCTGTGTGGATGCTTTCAGAAAGTGCTGCTGCCTCGTGTATTTACAGGCGGCGCAATTCCCCCTCCACTGCTCGTCAAATAAAAAGAACATAAGAAAAAAATGATAAAGAACTCTTTTTATTTTGTTTTTATTCTAAAACAGTCCACTTTAACCTATGTCTTATGCATCCCACTTCTTTGTGATGTAGCCCTTTTTTCATTTTGTTGTGGTTTTCTTTTTAGATTGACAGGAGGTTTTGAAAAGCTTTGTCTTGTGGGTCTCTCTCTTCCTCGTCCTTAGAATCATTAAGACAAGATGGAAATGGATTTAACAAGAAGGTTGGCTAGTTTTTCTGGTGATGAATACGAGAATCCTTTACGGGCGCCAAAATGAAGACCTCATCTGCCTCCCACTCTCTTGCAAGCACAGATGCCCGCAGCCCCTCACACGTTTCTTTTTCAAGGATTGTTTTTGCTGCCTTTTGCCATCTTCATATTAAGTGACCTGTGAGAACATTAATTCGTTTTCATTACCCATAAATGGAAATGAGAAGCCCACTGACAGCCTTGAAAGAGCACGATCTCATCACAATAAAGATGCAACAAGCCTTTCTGCCTCAGATAGCTCAGTTTGTTGCTGGCTACAACAACAAAGTAAGTTGGTTTTCCATAAATTTCCTCGATTTGGGAGATAATTCATGTTTTCCATTAGTTTTGGTTTCTCCTCTTGTGGACATTCTTTGCAACTAAATTTAAGGTACGAGGAGACAAGTTTAAGCGGATGGCTCCAAGAAAACGATCATAATTCAAGTGAGTATAAAGAGAGAAGATGAGATTTCTAGCCATGGAGAGAACAGGGTAATTTACATATATATTGTAAATGTCAGTGTTTATTGGAAAGCCAATTATTTAAGGTGGGGGGGGGCATTTATTGTCTGCTGCATGAGAATAAAAGGTTACCAGTTAGCCCAGCCCAATCAGATTAGCTTATATGTTTTAATAGATATATATTGTAAATATCAGTGTGTATAGGAAAGCCAATTATTTAAGGTGAGGGGGGGCATTTGTTGTCTGCTGCACAAAAATAAAAGATTACCAATTAACCCAGCCCAATCAGATTAACTTGTGTTAGTCCAAGTAAACTAGAGAAACAAATCCATAGACACACATATGGCTATAAGGGTACGGTTTATATACAAGAGGAATAGGACATTAAGAAAACATCCCAGCCCCGTCCAGTTCAAAGTCATAAGTCCGATACTAGCCCATATGCCCGATATCAGTCTATAACGTCTCTTTCTGACTCACAAAGTCACAGGCCAGTGGGTGCAGAGTATGGCACTGGTGGGGGTCTCCCCATGGCTCCTCGCTTCCAGGGCTCAGGGTCCATCAACAGCATCCGGTGGTTGAAGAGGCAACTCAGGGCTGGCAAGGCTCTCCACATGGCTTCACCAGCTTCAGAGGTCTGGTTCCATCAGGGTAAGGCCATGTGGCTTCTCCTCTGGCTCCTTCAGCTCCTCAGATGCTCCATCTTGTCTTGTCCATGATTCATCGTCTCTTAGACTAACTCCCAACAACTGGGGAGATAGCTTCTCATCTACACGAGGGAAATATCGCGAGATTTCCCAGAAGTCTCAGGAGAAAGCCATGCCCACACATAGGCCTCATTGGCTACTCAATGGCTATCTCCAGATTAACAGGCTAGCCTCCACACCTACATCTCAATCATGAAATTAACATAAGCACATGACCACCACTAACTTATATGATTTAATAAATATTTTTGGGGGGAGGGGGGCATCACTGCCCTCAGGTGGTGGGAATAGGAGGCCCAGCCTTTGCTCCATGGAGCTGGAATCGAACCTCCATCCCAGTGGGCTGCTGTCCCGTGGACAACCACTACGCCACCGGGGCTCGACCTGATTTAATAAATATTTAGTTAGCACTTTCTAAGTGAGAAAACAAAGGATCTCTGCTAGTGCTGTGGGTTAGGCACCGGGCTGTCAACTGCAAAGTTATCACCAGCTGCTCTTCGGGAAAAAGGTGAGGCTGTGTCTGTTCTGAAGATGTACCAGCTCAGAAACCCAATATTGGGTCCCAATGAGTTGAAATGGACTTAACATCACTAGGGAGGAAGTACATAAAACAACCTCAAATTGTATGTAGGGCCAAAGGGTAAGTACAAAATAGACTTCATATACAAGCACCATGGAAATTTAATTAATGCTCTAAGACAAAGGTTTGCATGATGGCAGAAAATAACCAGGACATCTGTGAAATTGTGTTTTCATCTCATTTGCTGCTATTTTTAGGGGTTGAGTAAACCGAAGTACTGACAGAGGTAGGGCTACAAGGGTGGTCTACCAGTGGAATATGCGGTAATAGCTTTTTGAGGGCTGCCACAGGCCTAGCTGAACAGCCAGCTAAAAGAAGTCTATCATCTTCTAGCACCTTGATATGTCTACATTTTTTTTGTTTTTTGGGGGGAGGTGGGCATCACTGTCCTCTTGTGGTGGGAGTAGGAGGCCCAGCCTTTGCTCCTGTGGAGCCGCTGCTGGAATTGAACCTCCATCCCAGTGGGCCGTAGTCCTGCGCAAAACCACTATGCCACTGGGGTTCAGCCCTGATATGTCTACATTTTTATGCCTTCCTATCTATTTAATCATTCTAATTAACCAGGAACTGCTTCTTGGATACCCCAAGGCACAAAGCTAGCACTGATGCAATATGATAAAGCTAAGACCAAATAAAAGGCCTTAAGGAAGAACTCCAAAAAGGTGCAGTCTCTGACTAACCTGACAAATGACCATCAAGCCCCACTCTTCCCCAGGTATTGGCCCCCTGCTTCTAAGGTCAGTGGTTTCACTCTCTCCTGGGACAATGGGACAGGAGCTGTGTGCTGCAGGCTGCTGGGGAAGGTGGGTGATGAAGACTCATACTGGGGCTGTAGTCTACCAGCCAGTCTCCATCACGGTGATGAAGACTTGACTTATGTGAGTCAGAGTGAATCCAATGTTGCTGCTGTGGTCTCTTCCTAGCTTTCATTTTGGAAGTATCTGGCAAGACGAGCCCACTAACCAGAGCGTCTCTTTATGGCTGCTTACTGTGTTCTGCTGGTGGGTGGTGGGTAATCATCCATTGAAGCTAGTTTCCTTTTCAGTAAAAATAAAAAGGAGACGGACATTGCCAACCTAGACTCAATAGTTCTCTGACACTGATAAGAAACTGTTATATCTCTGTCTCTCTCTCTCTCTTTATCTATCTCATATACCTCGGTCCTTTGCTATGAGAAAGAATTCATGCTGAACCTGATTTGTGAACCAAGAGTTTTATGAAAATTTAGAAGCAGTTTCAGGTTTTATAGTACATGGAACACAAACCTGACAGAGTCCCAGCACAGTCACTGGACTGTGTGTGGCCTGGTAACTCCAGGACTGCAGCCTGGTCTTGCTGCATTGTGTAGCAGCTATGAGAAAAACAAAACCATCAGAAAAGTCTTTGCTTCTCTACTGCATCTGAATAGACATTTTATGCATAATATCTGCTTAGTAATTGCTTCCCCAATGCTCATTAAATCGATAACATTCAGAGATTAAAAGCTCAATAATTCTTTAATTAGATGTAGAGTCCATTAAATGGTGGCAATTACTTCATTATAGAGTGAAAGCATGGCTAAGGATTAGTTCTTCCTGGTCAGTCAAAACAACTGGGGAAGTGACCAATTTTTTAAAGGTGAATGAACCAGGGCAATAACGGAAACAGGAAAAATAATGGGTTTAAGCCCTGCTGGAAATTTAATCTCCCTCCTAATGTACAAGGGCAGAGTGCATTGCATGGCAACCAAAGCTCTTAGCCAGCAGACTTGGAAATGATGGTGCTCAAAGATGTCCTGAGGACCATGTTGTGAATGTGTGTCGCTTGCCACTGTCCTTGAAGTAGTCGATGTCATAGAATGGGTCCCTGTAAGGGCTCACTGTGTCCTATTTTCCAGTGTCCTATTCCAATGCTTTGAGTACTCTTTTTTCCCCATTCCAGGCATCACTCTACTTCACAACTCACTGGCCTGAAGTCCTTTCTGACTCATGGAAACCCTTTTGGACGGAGTGGAATTGGCCCTGTGGGTTTCTGACAGAGTAAATCTTTACAGAAAGCCTCATCTTTCTCCCATGGAGCAGCTGGTGGTTTTGAATGGCCAACTTTGCAATTAGCAACCCAACCCAACACATAACGGACGACTACAGAATTCAGGTCTGTTCTAATGCTTGCTTATCAAGCCATAACCGAACCAGTCTGATTAGAAAGTGTACTTCACTTGAAAAATACTGGAAGTGATGATCAATGAAGAAAAGCTAAAGATTCACATTTTTAAAACACATTTTGAAATCACCTTGAAGTCCCCTCCCCCCAGCACCACTTTTAGAATTTCAATACTCTGAAACACTGCTCAGAAACACTAATCCAAAAGAGAAATGGTTTAAGTATATTCTATTTCTGATCTGTCCCTGCACCCTCAACCACCCCTAGACTTTCTAGCCCAAGAGTTAAATACTCTTCAGATAAACTGGAGAAAATCCAACACTCTAAATTTGCTTTTCAAAGTCTTTGGGGAATGAGCTAAGCAATGGTAATTTGCAACAGGATTAAAAACTAAGTTGGCATCTCGTTCAAGTTACACATTGTAGCAAGTTAAAGCAGCTGTATAATACATCTTGCCAGGAATACTAAGACTCAGATCCTACAGCATCCATGTAAGCATTGCTATGTTTCATGGTCCCAAAATGTGGTCCCAACCTAACAGATGCACAACCTCACCGAGCCTAGATATGTTGCTAGTGACTGTCCCATTGACCTTGCCTTATGGAGTCCCCAAACACCATAAGATTGGATATTGTGATCCACAAGGTCTTCCTTGAACTCTTTTCCAGAAGTAGATAGTGAGGCCTTTTCCCCCTCGTCCGAATGTCCCACTGAAACTTATTCAGCGTCACAGCAGCCTGCAAGTCTTTGCTGATACATGGGTGGTGGCTGTGCTTGGTTGGGAATTCTCCCAAGTAGAAAGCCAGAATTCTCCCAAGTTGAAAGCCAGAATTCTACCACTGAATCATATATGTAGTCACTGCATAACCAGGGTTGTGGATGGGAGGGTTCCTCTAGGCTAGCACACCTATTTCTAGCCACCTTAAACTCCTATAACTTCAAATAAAAAGCTACTACAAAGTGGAGGCCCAAAACCCACCTGTAAGATAATCGAACAATTCCTCACAGATGGGCCACATGGAAGGGTCAATTTATGCAGAGTGCAGTACAGCACTGATGAAACACATAACTATCCTCTCGTTCTTTAAAATTTCCTCCCCTTACTTTAATGGTCTTAGTTTGCCTCATTAATCTTGTTAGACCAACATATGTTCATTTGTATAATTAAGATATCTTTCTGCATTAAATCCAAGATAGATAAACCCTTCAGTAACAATAATGGGAGTAATGATTTCCAGAGGGCATTGGAAGTGGTGGTGGAGTGGGAGGGGACTGATAACAATGTTAACCCCACTCGAGGGGAATGAATAACAGATTTTTGTAGGTGAATGGATACATTGGATGCTATAAGATACGGCAAATAATAATACATAATATAATAATAAGGGTTCCTGGGGGGGAGGGAGGAGATAAAGGGGAGCTGATATCAAAGAGTTCAAGAAGAAAGAAAATGTTTTGAAACTGATGGTGACAGCAATTGTACAATAACACTTGATCTAATTGAATTTTAGATTGATATAATATCTGGAGGAGCTACCAATAATGATTTTTTTTGTGTGGGCATCACTGCCTCTGGTGGCCGTGGGAGCTACCCAGCACTGCTCCTAAGAGCCGCCGCTGTATTTGAACGGCCAAGCCCACGGGCTGCATTTCCTCACTCAACCACTTATGCCATAGGGGCTCAGCCCCAATAATGTTTTGTTTTTTTTTTTAAAAAGCAAGGCTACCTATGTGGGACACTTCTTTAATAATATGCACCAACTTGACCCTTGCATTAGCATCACCATCACCCACCCACCCTACCAATAACATTTTCTTCTTTGTCCTGTGTTTATTTGTATTGGTCTTAAGAGAATTCCTTTAGGAAATGTGTTGTCTATTTCACCTCTGAACTCCCAACATCTCAGAGAATATTTATTGCATGAGTGAAATAAATGATCAGTTTCAGTCCTATTACTTGTGACCACAAGTCTTAAACTACAAAAAATGTTTGCATTGTATCCAACATTCTTGTGTATATTTAACCATATACTATCTGGATTTTACTGGATTAGAATAGCTTTCACTACATGTTGGGAGAACAAGGTAAGAGGTGGCCTAGAAAAGTGATATGTGCGAGTGAAGAAAGGGGACAAATATCACTCAGAAGTGGTATGATTCATCCTATTTAAAATGAATTCACATGAAAGGTGCTAAAGAAGGTGAAATATCCACTGCACTTATGATGCTAAGTATTAGTTAGTTATCCATAAATGTTTGGACACCATCCTTGGTAGAGAGGCAACAAAAAAGTAGCAGGTCTTCCACTGGCTAATTTGACACAGTGACTGCCATGACAGGTTCAAATGCAGCAATGGTGGGAATGGCTCAGGACCGGGCAGTGTTTTGCTCCATTGTACATAGGGTCACTGTGAATCCAAACCATCTTGATGTCAACTAACAACAAGCATCTGTTAACATTGTTGTTAGATTCCATTGACCCACCCAAGCAGAGAACATCCCCACTCACCTTAACACATAAGCAGAGGCCATCAGGCCTCATTCACACAACTGTTGCTAGGCTTGAGCTCATTATTCCATCTCTTGGAAAGTGTTCCTCGCCCCCCACCCCCCACCAGCTCTCTATTTTACAAAGCCTGAAGTTTGTCTCTGAAGATTATTCTCTACCTGATACATGTCTAAAGAAACTGAAATGAAATCTCACTGCCTTTGATATGATGGCGCATCTTTGTTGTACTTAGTCCAAGACATATCAGTTCAATCTTCTAACAACCCATGGTATATATATGCAAAGGCATCAGTACTTCTTCAGTCTTCCCCTTTTTAATATGCGGGTTTCAAATGCAGATGAAGCTATTAAAAATATCATGGCTTGGGTTAGGCACAACTAGTCTTCAAAGTGATACCTTTACTTTTTTGATTACTTCACTACTGCTTTTATGGGTATTGATTATGGAACTAATCGAAATTAAATCCATAACAATATCAATCTTTTTTTAATTTATCATGGCGCTGCTTATTATGAAGATGTTGGCTTTTTCTTTATGTGATGTACAATCCATATAGAAGATAATATAGTCTTCAATCTTCATCAGTAAATGCATCAGGTTTTCTGTTTTCAACAAGCAAGGTTGAACATATTACAGAATTTAATGAGTTCCCGCTAAATCTGATGGTATATTCCTGTTCACATAACCCAGCTTCTTAGATTATTTGCTTATCATACACATTTTAATTATCTTCATCAAAATTTTACTTGCACTCACTATAGGTAAATAAAAATGTGACTTAGAAATGTTTCATGAAAGCCTCATACTCCTTTTTCATAGTCCAAATTCAGAATTCACTTATAGGGATTGTGGTGGTTTGTTTTGCAAAGTGATTTTCTCTATATTATCAGAACTATGTAAGATTTGTGTGAGACTGATAAGCCCTTCAAGCGGTTCAAAATTGGCTTTGTCACTCACTGAGGGAGCCCATTCATGAAATACTCAGGTTATTGGCAATTTGTTATCTCTGAGCTCTTTAAATTAATATGATTGCAGTTCATTCCAAGAAAGGGTCAAATCGCTTAGTAAAGAATGAAAGAGAGAGGACTTGTCAGTACTACACTTAATCAAATTCCTTCACTTCTCTAACTTGTTTTCATTCTTGACCTCCCATGTCTAGATTCATCTTCAAAGATAAATGGTCATCTGCCATTTATCAAAGCAGGAGTCCTTCCTGATGGGTACAAGATTCTCAGTTCTTTTTAACATATTATGAGGCTAGTACTTAACTGTATGTTTTCACACATCTTACTTCATATATAAAAGACTTGAATCATGGAGCAGATATTGTGTCTCAATTTAAGGCTACGAAAAAAATGTTTTAAAAGCAGAGTGATGTTTACAATGACATAGCTATAAAAACAAGGTTCCTAAACTTTGCTGTAAATCAGAATTTATGGGGGAGAAGTAGGATCTATGATCCTTTCTGCATGATCCTAGGTAATTACTACTATTGTTGATGAACCTTATATTATAAAAATATTCAGGTCTATTCAAAATTAGACTCCTATAATAAGTATTCATGATAGTACCCATTACCCAGTTTTTAAATTTACCAATCAATGGTGTAGATATATTTTACATTATTCAGATTCTTCTCTGTGACAGTCTAATTCTTATGTTCATTGATTAAAACACCTACGTGGCTATTTTTAATGACTTTATTGAGATATCAATAAGTGTCAAATCATACAGTTCGCCCTTTTAAAGTATACAGGTAAATGACTTTTAATGTATTCACAGACTCAAGCCACCATCACCAGTCTTAGAACTATCCATCACTTCATTAAAAAAAAAAACTTATATTCTGAGCTCTTATCCTTTGCTGCTGCCACCCAGCCCTAAATACCATAGCGTAATCTCTATATTTGATAGCAGTTCCAAAGATTGTTGTGTTAGTCTAGGTTGACTATAGAAACATTCATAGGGCTGAGCCCCAGTGGCGTAATGGTTGTGTGCGGGACTGCGGCCCCCCCGGGTGGATGGTTCAAATCCAGTAGCAGCTCTGTGGGAGCACGGCTGGGTAGCTCCCACGACCACCAGAGGGCAGTGATGCCAAAAAAGAAAAAAAAACATTCATGGACACTCATGTGTGAATAAGAAAGAGCTTTATATCAAAAAGTAATTATATGTTAAGAAAACATTCTAGTCCAGTCCATATCAAGTTCATATGTCTGATATTAGTCCAATACAAGTCTATATATTGTTTTTCAGATTCATGCAACACATGCAATGACACCTGCTGAATGCAGGAAGATTGTCGGCTAATGAGAAGAAAGTCTTGTGGATCCAGTGGTGGTGAAAGCATCTCTGCACTGGTGTGGGTCTCCAGGTGGCGACTTCAGCTCCAGGGCTCTGGCTCTATCAGTGTAGCTCCATATGGCTTGTCAACCGGAATGGAGAGTGTGGGTTCCACCTCCTGGAGGAAGATAGGAGCTCGCAGAATGTTCTGGAGAACATCATGCCCACACAGAGGCCTCATTAGCTATGACCTGATCAACAGGCTTGCCTTCACTCCACACAATTGACAGAACATGTAACTGCCACAATTGTGGAGGAAAGCCATCATTTTTTTCATCCCATTATTCCAAGAACTGTTTGAAGCCCCTTGTGTTTGTCTACTTTGAGTTTTCATATCAATGGAATTGAGGTCTTTTGTGACTCAATCCTGTCATATGTCTTCATGTTTCATGGCTTGTCCATGTGACAGCAGCCATCAGAACTTCATTTCTCACTATGGCTGAATTTAGTACCGTAATAGTTTGCAACTGGTTGCTAACTAAAAGGTTGACAATTCAAATCTAGCTGGCGCCATCTCAGAAGAAAGGCCCAGAGATCTG
Source organism: Nesogale talazaci (assembly GCA_004026705.1). Taxonomy (NCBI): domain Eukaryota; kingdom Metazoa; phylum Chordata; class Mammalia; order Afrosoricida; family Tenrecidae; genus Nesogale; species Nesogale talazaci. The sequence goes on along the minus strand of PVJH01008015.1, from coordinate 71,835 downwards.
CTTCCATCAAGATTTCAGCCAAGGAAGCCCTATGGAAAATGTCTACCCAATATAATATTGGGAGTTGCCATGAGTCAGGGATCAATTTGAACTGCAACTAACAACAGCAAATGCATGGATCTATTGCATTTGTTTATCATTATATATGTTGGTGGCCACTGGGGTTCTTTCTCTTTGTAAGCTATCATAAGTAATGCTTCCAGGAACTTTTATGTACACGATGCTTTGTATACCTACATTTTCATTTCTCTTGGTTCTACAGCTGGGATTTGAATTGCTGCAGATATGCTTAATTAAACCGTGGAAGTGCCAGCCTACATCCTCAAATGATCGATGTACAAGGGTTCCCATTTCCTGACATCCTTGCCAACACTTTGTTATCTAACTTTTTTATTCTAATTATTCTAAGTGGGTATGAGGAGTCCCTGAGTAATGCTGATGGTTAATTTGTTTGGCTTCTAACCAAAAGATTGGACTTTTGAGTCCACCAGTGACCATTCAGAAGAAAGGCCTAAGACTCTGCTTCTGGAAATGTAGCCATCGAAAGTCCTATGAAGCAGAGTTCTACTGATACATGAGATTTCCAGAAGTCAGAATTAATCCCATGGCAACTGTGACCTGACTGGCATCTCCCTGATGGTTAATGATGTAAAGCATCTTTTCATGTGTTTTCTTACCACTTGTGTATTGTGTTTGAAGAAATGTCTCTTCAGATGTGTTGCCCATTTTTAAACTAGGTTGTCGTTTTAGTGTTGAATTTAAAGGTTTGTCAAAAATCAGTCCATGAGAAGAAACAAAAATTTGCAACTATTTTCCCAGTCTGTGTGTTGTCTTTACATTTTCATAAAGGTATCACTTGAAACATAAAAGTTTTAAAATATCCTGAAGTCTAACTTATCTACACTTTTCTTTTGTTGCTCATTCTCTTAATGTCATAGCTAATATTCCCTTGATAAATCCAAGGTTTCTTTGTGTTCCAGGATTTTAAATGGTTTGGGATACCACATTTAGGTCTTGGGTCATTTTGAGTCAATTTTTGAATATGGTATGAATTAAGAATTCATCTGTGGACTGGAGGACAAAAACATGGCCACATCGCTGGAGGTTCTGTAAGACCTTCATCTAACATAACCTAAAAAAAGTGAAGAAGACTCAAAAACCTGCATTCTAGCTCTCCCTTGAAGAACAAGAACCTCTACAAGTAAATAGTCTCATATTTCAGAGGTAGGAACCAGCACAAAGAACTCCCTCCAAAATTAGGGATGGTAGTCTGCCTTCCAAGACTCTTGGAAAGGGGGAAACATTACCTGAAGAATCATCTCCGTACCCTTTCCAGCACCAGCACTACAAACTAGGACACTAGTTCTTCTTCTCCACCAACAGAAAAAAAGAGGGGCAAATACAATTGAATTTAGGCTAGGAAAACTCACAGGTTCCTTCCACTCTAGGGTTGAAACACTCCTAGCAGATGGGAATGATTCAAACCAGGTAGAGGCTTACTTTCACTTCCCACCTGGAAATCTTGGGACTGGACCTGGTTCCATGGTGGATGGTGGTATCTCTTTCCAGTGATCAGCTAACTCTGGGAAAATACAAAATTAGGAGAAAATGGATCAGGAGGAAATTAAAATCGAATTTCCACCTCTTGAGACCCAGAATTCAAAGAGATATAGCCACTTATTGTTCTGTATTCAGAGGGAATTAATTCAAAGAGACTCGGGGCCCTATTCTGAGACACAGTCAGTGACAATGGTTCAGGTGGACAAACAGGCAAAGTATCTTTGATACTATTTTCTCTCCCCATCATGTCAGTAGTAGTAGTCATTGACCTGCAAGACCTGAAAACTTGGGAGCCAACCTCAAGACTCAGATCTTGATAGGAGCAGTAGTTAACTGTTTACTGCAATGGATTCCTCCTTGGGATAGGTTAGTGCTACATGACCTGACCATCCTTGACCCTTCAAGATATAAAACAAGGGTGCAGGTAGTGCTCTTCATACCATATGACAGATAAAAAAATATAACATCTTGGAAGCATCAAGTAAGCTCTCTGTACACAGGAAAAACAAGGGGAAAGTGGCACAATTGGATGGTATATTCAGAGATATGTATATATGAGGGAGTAAAAAAAGGAAACTGAATTTTTTCACTGTTATGTATTTAAATTTTATACAAAACAATCTCATCACCTTCACAGTACTCTTCATTACACTTAATACATTTGTCAAATCCATGATTCTATTCTTGAAAATTAATTTTCAGTTTATTAATTGAGAGTGCATAGAATCACACATGATAATTTATGTTGCCCTTGCACTCTGAGACTGCAAAATTAGTGCATTCATTCTACTAACTTTTTACTGGAATCTTTGGCAATTTCTATACATTGGGTCACGCAAGCTACAACAGAGTTTCACGTCCTGTTTTCTGGTTTGGAAGCATTTTATTTCTTTTTATTGTCTAATTACTCTGGTTAGAACTTACACTACAAGACTGAATAGCAGGAATAAAATCAGGCATTCTTGTCTTGCTCCTGATATTGGGGAGTTGAGGGGCTGGCAAGCTTTTCAGTTCCCCACTGGATCTACAAGGGGGTATCCCACCAAAAGCAGATTTTTTTTCAAAGCTATGTATTTAAATTTTTTACAACACAACCTTATCTCCTTTAAAGTACTCTCCATTACACTCAGTACACCTGCCAAATCTGTGACTCAATTCTTGGAAACATTTTCAAGCTCATCTGTTTAGATGACCGACAGCACCTCTTTCATTTTTTCTTCTTCACCTTTTCTACTTTGTCTAGTCGCTGTCCTTCCATTACCCTATTAATTCACAGAAACAAAAGGAAATTGCATGGAGTGAGGTCAGGTGAGGTGGGTGAGTGGGGCAAGAGAGGCATGCTGTTGTTTTGCACAAACCGACACACTGAGATGGCTGCATGAGTAAGTGCATTATTGTGGTGGCAAAACCAATTCCCTATCTGCCAGGTCTTTTTGTCACACACAAAAAGATTGCTATTCAATCTTTTCAGAACCTCTAAATAAAAAGCTTGATCAACAGTCTGGCCTGTTGGAATAAATTTCAAATGCCCTGCAAGTTGACATTTTAGACTATTCAGGAAGTTTAAAGCCATCCAGAATGAGGTTTGTCATCAATCAAAATTTCACCTTTTTTGAAATGAGAAAACCACTCATATACTTGAGTTTTTCCCATAGAACTGTCATGGTAAGCTATGTTCAAAATCACAGCAGTTTCTGTGGCATTTTTCCCCAATTGGGACAAAAAATTTCCCAAATACACATAGTTCTGTTAAATTTGCCCTTACACACACACACACACACACACACACACACACACACACACACGAGGTTCAAGCAAAACTGCTTTAGGGAAAAAAATTTATTGTGGCCAGAGAGAACCTTCCCAGGTAATGCCACTCAATTCACTAACTCAGAGCAAGCAAGGAAAAATGCGAACTATGAAAGCTGTGGGTGTCTCCTTATAGAGAAGTCTTGGAAGAAGAGAAAGCTTTTGGCCTTCCTATGAAGGAATTTAGGCGAATAATCTTCAGCTATTTTAAGCAAATGGTAGGAAAATTTGACAGGAATGCAGGAAAAAAAGAAGATTTGAAGAAATCAGGAAAGCCTTACAAGAGGACTATGAGAAAATGGATGAAATTTTAAGAATAATTCAACACCTCCAAGTAGAAATTCAATAGACAAACACTAGATATTACAAATGGGTAATGTTTTAAAAGAGCAAAATGGAATAATTGAAAATGGAAATACAAATCGGTGATCTCAAAGATAAATCTCTCAAGACCAAAATGCAAAAAGATTAAATTATGAAAAAATACCCCAGAGGCTGAAGAAACCCTAAGAATTCTATGGGGCACTGTCAAAAGGATCAATTTACATTTGATAAACATCCCAAGAAAAAACAACCTCAAAGAAAATAGAGAAGTATTGGGAGTCTTCCTTGCATTAATACAATACAGAAAATAACTAAGTAGCCCAGATAACGCCAAACAGAATTGACCCCAAAATAAAATCACTAGGATACATCATAATCAAACTTTCTAACATCAAAGAAAAGAATCCTAAGAACACAGGGGAATAAAAGAATCACCTAGAAAAGTGAACCAATAAGAATATTCTCAGATTTTTCTGTGAAAATCAATGCAGGTAAGAAGACAATGGATGGATATATTCACAATCTTGGGGAGAAATCTCCCTCCCCCCCCCAAAAAAAACCTGTCAAGCAATGTAATAGATAAGTTTATACTGCCAACCTGGCCAATAGAAACATACGAGATTAATAAGGTTGGAGTTTGATTGGAGGGGAAAAGGATAAATGGTTTGGAAAAACCCACCCCTCTCTCTCTTGCTCTCTGGTGATTGGACCAGCAGGCAGCTGCTTTAGCTAATTCTCCGCCTCACCTTGTGAGCTACACTACCTGTGGGACAGCCAACCTGTGGATTAAGTCACTAGAGCTTGAGGTTCCTTTGAGACCTGCTTCTTCAATCTGCTAGTGTGTACATTGCTTGAGCTTGAAACTGGTGGATTCTGTCGTCTTGAATTGCTTGAGCTTGCTATCTCACTAGGCCTGCTTCACTAAGCTTCTGAGCTGCTGACTGTTGGTGACCTGCCCTGCTGTTTTCTGGTGGTTGACTGTCTAAATTGTCTGCGGGAAGACTCGGCTGTTTACTTCCTTGACCTTGGACCCATCAACCCTCCTGAGCTGAAGGACTTCTAGCATATTAACTATTCCATGGAAATAAGTTGAACTGAGCCCTCTGTACGGCTGTGTGGACTCATTAGCTGTTATAGTCTTTTGTTTATATATATATATATATATATATATATATATATATATATCCTGGTTTTGTTTCTCTAGAGAACCCTTTCTAACACAAGCAAGAATTCTACATCCAACAAAACTAAACCTGAAATATAATGGAGAAAAATAATTTGATTGTATTTTTTTTGAGGTGGCTACCTAGTTGACTGAGCAACACTGGTTGAAAAAAACTTTTCTTTCGCCATTGCATGGTATTTAGCCCTTGTCAAAAATCAGTTGACTATAAGTATATGGACCCTTGTGGTAGTTACATAACTTCATGTCAACTTAAAAAGTTGACATGAAAGTGTAGGGGTGGAATTTAGCCTGTCAATCAGGTCACAGTCTGATGGTGATGTCTTGTGGATGTGGCCTTCTCAAAAAGAGGGCAGCTCTGGGAACCTCCCTCTCTGGCTCGCCTGTCACCTTCCTACTGGCTGACCCTGGTTGCTGTGAGCCCTGTAATGCAGCCACCGCCATTGGCCCCACATGGCTTGCACCCACCAGCCTCTGATTCCCTGTATTCTGCATCACTGTATGTGGCTGTGTGCGTTTGAAGGAGGACTTCTGGATTAGTTAGTATTGGACTTCTGGAATAGTGTTGGACTTATAGATGATCTGGAGAGGGCTGGGAGGTTTGCTTACAAAATAATTACAAGATATGTAATTGCTTCTTGATATAACTCTCTCTCTTAAATGTACATGAGTGTCACTGGATTTGTTTTTCCAGTCAGCTTGGCTTAACAAAACCCTCAACTCTATTCCAGAGACCGAGTTGTCTTTTTTGTGTCAGTACCACTCTGTCTTAACCACTTATTCTTTGTAGTAATATTTAATTAACATCAGGTAGGGAGAGCCCTCCTACTTTATGTTTCTTTCTCAGGACTATTTTGGCTATTTGGGTCCCATGTAATGACATATGAATTTTTAAATCTGTTTGTCAATTCATATGCAGTCATATGAGATTCTGATAGAGATGGTGTTGGGTCTATAGATCACTCTTTTAGTATTGTCATCGATCCTGTCTGCCAATTCATGACTATGAAGTATTTAGTCACTTACTTCAATCTTTTAAAATTTCTCTCAGCAACCTTTTATGATTTTTAGAGTAAAAATTTTCCACATTTTTAATTAAACTTATTTATAGGTATTTAAATTAAAACTTAAAAATGGAATTCTACTTTATTTATTAATGGAATTGTTTTTAAATTTCACTTTCTTATTGTTCATTGCCACTATATAGAAATACAATTGATTTTTGTATATTGATCTGTATCTTCTAGTCTTGATGAGCTAATTTATTTGTTCAAATTAATTTTTAGTAAATTCCCTAGGATTTTCTGTATACATGAGCATGTCATCTGTGAACTGACATAATTTTACTTTTTTCTTTCTGATCTGTAAGTCATTTATTTCTTCTTCTTGCCAGAGAGTCATAACTGGAACCCCTAGTAGTGTTTCTCTCTCTCTCTCTCTCTCTCTCTCTCTCTCCTACTACAAAAATAATAGGACTAATAACTTAAGTCAAATAATTCTCCAATGAACAGTCTCACAGGGAATACCGTCTCTTTCAAGAAGCTTTCATGAAAGGTAAATGGACTGCTTCACGGAGGCTCCGGATGAAAACAGATTGTGTTGAGTTTGGAAAGTAAAACCTGTCCTAAGCTTGAAGCTCTTATTCTTTTTCTAATTTTGAAGAGAATCTGAAGCTTAAAATTTTAATTAAATATTTATAAGGAAGTTGTTATCATCTTCCTTCTTTTTCTTTTCCTCTATCCTCCATAAATTTTGTATGGTGAAGAAACAAGTCCTCTGACGTGAAAATTGCCTTTCATGAGTGAGAGCTGCTATCAATTACTAAAGGAAGAGAACCACTATAGATCTAATTTCTGCGTGCAAAGGAGAGTGTTTCCCCCAGGGCATGTAAAATAAATGTAATCCATTTTAAGGGATAAAAATCAGCTTTGTGGCTCTTATGAGTTTATAACCATCAGGTTCCCATTATGAGCAGGTTTTCATATTAAGCTTTATAAAGTTCACAGCATGGGCTAAGGAAAGGTGCTTTCCCACAGAGAGAAATCAGAACCTCAAATCCCCACTAGCACATGCAGAGAGAAAGCTGCTTACTTGTGAAAAGTTACCTGATCTTGATTTATTGGAGGTAAAAACTTGCCACTTCAATTAAAATAAGCATAAATGTCAATTATTAAGTATTATAGCCCCCTAGGTTTCGACGTAGAATGCAAGTAATAAATGAATCGTGTGCAACCGTGATTACCCAGTGCTTGAACTCTGACCCCTGGGAATTCTCTCAGAAGATAAAATGGATGGGATTCAACAACCATCACCCACTACTGGCAGGAATGCACAATGGTACAGCTGTTGTGGAAAGCAGTAGGACTTCGGGAGACTTAGAATAGAATTACCATGTGGCCCCATAAGGACATTCTTGAGTAGATGCTCAAAATATTTGAAAACAGAAACTCAAACAGAGACGTAGCTATTCCCAATAGCCATAAAAGTAGCAACAACTTCTATGCCTATCACCATATGAACAGACACCAGAATGGAGCCATACATATAATGGAACTCTGACTTAGCCAATAGGAAAAATGAAGTGTAACCCTGTGCTCTAATATGAAGGAGACCATGCTGCGATGACTACATCAATCAGAAAAGAACAAATATTACACGACTTCCTGAACATATACCCTCCTTTATATAAACATGCAAGAAAAGGCAAGACACATTGGGAACAAAATGCATTAGTGGTTACCAGAGTGGCAAAGACAGTGGCAGGAGATGGCAGTAAGGGCAATGGAAATACCACATTGATTAAGGACAATTTGTAAAACATGGGTTTGTGATTGCTATTAATAATTTGTACACCTGTAAAAAAATCGTTGGGATTGGCAAAAGCCATTTGATAGATACATGGGGTAAGTTAAAAAATATTTCTACAAGATCATAGACATTATTATTTAAGAAAGTAGGTCAAGCTTTCTTCTCAGGCTTGTCCTGTATCCAATCTTCTAAAGGTGGGGGTTCCATCTCTCTGACTCCACCCCAAAGACTCCAAACTTCCCTTTACCTGACAGCAAAACAGCAAAGGGGAAAAAAGAACCACATCTATGGAGGTTAACAGAAATTTTTGTTGATTTCATTTCTTGAGATGGTATACACACACACACACACACACACAGTATGTTCCTTTAAAAAACTAAAAAACAAACAAACAAAAACTCCCTTCAGAATTCCTTTCCCCTCAAACCTAAATGACGGTCTGTGAGGCTTAAGATTAAAATTGGAAAAGTAAAATTCAAATGGTGACAGGTTCATCTCAAAACAAAGCAAAAACATTAGATTTGCATCTTCCAAGGATTCAAATCATGTTGCTTTCAAAGTTCATGAGTTTGAGGAACAAAAAGAAGTCTGAAGTGAAAGATCAGGACTGTGTGGTGTTTGGCATAAGGTTTCCCAATTAAATTCTTACAGGATAGCCCTTCCTATCTGTAGTAGTCACCTAATCTGGTGTCAATTTGAGGATTAAGAGTATAGGGGTGCGGCCCACGGGCTTGGTGGTTCAAATCAAACAGCAGCTCTCCTGGAGCAAGGCTGGGTATCTCCCACAACCACCAGAGGGCAGTGATACCCCCCCCCCAAAAAAAAAGAGTGTAGGGACGGAGTCTAGTCTTTCAATCTGGAGATAGTCAATGAGACTTCTGTATTGGCAAGGTCTTCTCCTCTGAGAATTCTGGGAAATGTGGTAATTGCTTCTTGGAGGTGGGAGACACTATCTCTTGGAAGACAGGAAGCCACATGGTCCTAACCTGATGGAACCAGACCTCTGAAGCTGGAAAAGCCATGTAGAGACCCCTGTCCGCACTGAAATGCTTACAACATCACTGGATCCAAAGACTTTCTACCCACTCACTTGTGATCATCCAGCATTTGTCTTCATTGCATGTCTTTTGTGAGTCTGAAGAGGACTTTATAGATTAATATCAGACATATGGGTTAATATCAGACTTATGACCTTAGACTGGATTGGGTTGGGATGTTTTCACAATGTTCAATTGCACTTGTATATAAACATCATTCTTAAATACACAAAACTTTCTATGAATTTGTTTCTGTTGTCTACGCAGACTAACACACTACCCTAGAAGAATAAACAGGTAGTAACACAGCTGTGATATATTAAAAAAGGTTTTAGTGTCACTTTTCTGGTCTTTTTCTCACCAGGTGAGTTTTCTATTTCTTAAAACTTCTTCATAATAAGCCCCTATAAAGTTTACTCCTTTGGAATTAAAAAATAAACAACAGCCAAAAAGCCAGTTCCCATAGCCTTGTGAGTTGACTTCTGCACCTTAGGTATAACTGGACTTGCAGATCCCCTTGGAAACAAAATGCTGTTTTCATTGGACCTTTTTTTTTTTTGAAGGCACTCTAAAAACACAAATATATTACTGAGGGGATTTGTCTGTGGCCATCCAGTGATCACAGAGACTTGTTGAAACATGTTTTATTTTGAAACAACCCATGTGTGCATGTACTAGAAATCCAGTAGCAATATTTGATGACTTAACTTTATGTTTATAACAATTACATACACATAGACACCCTGAAAAAGAATGAGAGAAATTGTTACTCTGTGGAGGTTGTTTATGTACAAAAAAACCCCATGATATTTGGCTTCTAAATTTGAAAGTTTGGGATCATGGTTTTATGGGATAGCCTAGTCAATTGGCCTAGTAATATCTTTAGCACTTTTGTTTTGCCTTCTCGTTCAGTGAGTCTTCGGGGCTCTAAGAACCTGCAAGCAGCCATCTCAAGAACAGTGTATTCTCTCTTCTCCTGTACAATAGTGGGACAGGCAGACATAGGAAGAGGATGTATAATTTCCTCCATGAGCAACAGCCTCCTTTGCCATGAGACCAGAACTAAATTACCTGCTTACCTTTACTGAGCTTTTTGATCAAAGATTCCATTAAAGCATCTTGATCAAATGTAGGGCCACACAAAACAGAATGTCAGATTCTTAGGGTCTCTAGTCTTCTTGCAGTCATTATGTTCTGATGAGTCTATAAAATTATTGCCCAAAGATCATCTTTAAGCCTTAAACTAAAACTATCCCTGAAGTCTTTTTAATATGAAATAAGTTTAGCTTAGCTAATAAAACATGTCTTCCTTAAACTCTATGCTCTTTTAAGTAAGAACTATTCATATGGAATCAGTTTTCTAAAACTGAAACTTGAAAAATTAGAGAGGAACCTTAAAGAGCAATGGATTTATGTTAATGGGGGCAGGAACAACTCAGAAAAGGAGGGTGGGGATGGTTACACAACCTGAAGAATATCATCCAGGCCACTATATGGGACATGTAGAAATGGTTGAATTGACGTATGTTTATGTGTATATTCTTACAACAAAAATAAATAAAATATAAAATCCTATTTTTTATTCCAAAGAGGATTATATAGAATCATTAGATCATGTAGAAAATTACTAGTTAACATGGTTGGTAAACAAACGTGAAGTTTGTACAATTTCTACATAAGGTGAGTGGTAGCACAGTGTTTAAAAACTCAATTGGCAACTGAATGGGCACCAGTTCAAATCCATTAGTTGCTTCTCAGAGAGGAAAGTGTGACAATCTGTTTTCATAAAGATGACAGCCTTGGGAACCTCATGACAAAGTTTGACTATTTTATAAAACTGCTGTGAGTTGTAAGTGATTACTTTGTAATGGGTTTATTTGGCCTTTTAATGACCATGCCTAGTGTTAATGAAATCTCATGCATACTATATCTGAAGTTCTAAATCCCTGGAAATGAAAACTCTCCTCTGGTTCCATTCAAATATGAAGTAATTCAAGTATGTCAACATCCAGCAGCAATTTTTAACACAAGTGGCATTATTTCTTCTATATACACAGAGATGCTAAAGCTCAGAAGCATTAGCTGTCACCCCTTTTCAACCCTTCTCATAAAAACCAACCCATTTAGTTTCTCTCCCAAACAGTCTGTCTTTCCCATATCAGTCACATGCCTGACCATGGTTGCAGAAAGCATGGTTCAGAAGGGCCCACATGTCTTGATCACAGAACAACATGCACATAGAGCCTTTACTGACACATTGCTGTAAGTCCTTGTGAGTGTCCACCAAGGGACAGAAGCTTAGTAGAATCAGTATAGCACAAGGCGCTACCCTCTGGTGAATCCCCCTGCTCAAAGTGGAGGGAGGTAAACAGCACAGTTATCAGATAGCATTGTAAAGCTGATTATGGTGGATGCTGGTAGGTCAAAAAAGAAATCTTGTTATTTTATCTCCCTTTAAACCCATTTCAAGGAGCCTGATGTTAGATTTAGTTCCAACAGAAGGTGAAGGTGCAAAAAGAACTTGCTTTTGCATGGGCTCTCTCATACAAAAATCCACACCCCCAAGAAGTGTTATCAGGCTTGGTAAGTTGAACTCCTATCTACCTTCACTTAGGCGTGTCTAATTGATATAGACTCTAACCATCACAGATGATCCTTTTCAAATAGACACTGCACACAACTCTTTAACCATATATAATCTAAAAAGCAACAACAAAACCCAGTAATAATGAAATCATATTTGCACCTAACATGATACAGCCAATGCTAATACAACCAAAAGCACACTACCCCCATTTTCATCTTCTAGTTGTCTGCAGAGGATGGCGGAGCTAAACTCCAAAACTCTAAGGGTCCACACTGTTACTCACCTATACACACCTGCCAACATGTCCAAACTGCAAGTCTAACTGTCACTGACACCTCAAGTCCTATTAGATACAATGGGCCATAGGGCCCAAACGGTGGAGTGGCTGGCATACCAGCCTGAATCTGCTACAGAACCTTCTCTTTTTCTTGGCCACATTCAAAGCTGGCAGCTTTTTCAGTCACCTGATATATAGGCTGGTGTGTGTTGCCTCCAAAATTCAGAAAGGTTCACCAGGCATGGTGCCTCCTTTTTATTTGTGGGAGGGTCCATATACAATAACTCATCTTTCACTTTGTGGGGATATCTTGACAGTCACACCTCCATTATAGAACCCCTAAAAATTCCACTGAGATAGAAGTTTCCTGGATGTATGTTGGGTTAATTTCCCAACCTCCGACATGCAGATGTTTTATCAATAAGCCTAATATCATTAATACTTCTTCCTTACTAGGTCCAATCAACATAAAGCCATCAAATAGTGAAGAGCCAAAGAGAACATGGCTCTGTTCACCTTCTCTCCTATATCAAAAACCACACCCCCAGGTAGGTTTCATCGGGCTGTGGCCTGATGAATAGTTTGGAATCCACTCTACCATCTCCCAGGAATGTCTAGTTGCCATAGACTTGAACTATCGTGAGAGCAGATCATCAGTTTTACTTTTAGCAATCCATACCAGAAATTTAGTAGCAATACTTTAAGACTTAACGTCAATGCAACATTACTTATTCCACATCCCCCCTATGTCTCCTAATCCCCTTTGTTCTTCTTCCTTAACCCTCTGGAACTTTGTACTGGGGTAAATACTCTTTTGATCTCAAATGCACTCTTATTCTAAGGTACAGTATGTACAACAGTAGTTAGATCGTTTCCTGTGTTTGGCTGGGTTGAGTTGAGAAACAAATTCACTGACACTCATATGTGTAAGAAAGAGCTTTATCTCGAGAGTAATAGTATAGCAAGAAGACATTCCAGCCCTGTCTAGATCAAGTCCATAAATCCAATACTAGTCCATCATACATACGTCTTCAGACTCATGCAGCACATGCAATGATGTGAATCAGCACCGCAATCCAGTGGGTGCTAAGGATCCAGTGGTGGTGGAAGCATCTCTAGAGCTCTCACAGGTCTCGGCACGACTCCACATGGCTTGTCCATGAGATGGTGAAAGCAGAGAGATGGTATGTCCCTCCCCCAGTGAGAAAGAGAAAGAGGCCAGCGTTGGAGATCCATTTATTGGTTGGCTGCCCTCCAACCAAGCTGTGTCCTAATTGGCAGGATAGACTCCGCCCATATGTTCCTGCAGGAGTCCTGGTGGCACAGGAAACTTTCCTTATCAACCTGTTTATTGTTCTGCTCAATATTGAGCCACAGGAATAAGTAACGTTCCAAGTGTGAGCGTCCTGGAGGGTCAACATCTTCAGAGTTCCTCTAGGTTCTATCTGACCAATAAACTTGGTCTTTCTTATGATTTTGAGTTTAGTTTCATATTTTCCTCCTAGTCTATCCAGGACCTTATAATATGATCCCTTTTATATTGTGGTAGCTAGGTACCGTCTAGCTCTGTCTCAAAGTCTTGGAGAGTTACACTCACATGACCTGTTAGAGCATGCATCTTTGATTTCCTTCACTCTTGTTTCTTCTGCAAGAGAGACCAAATGTTTAGGAAACCCTATGGAAAAGTCCTTATTTCATTCCAACTGTGAGCTGGAATCAAGTTCATGGCAATGGGTCCCGGCATTTTCGTGGAAACAGGTCACCAGCTGCATCTGTGAAGGAAAGAGAAGACTGTCTTGGAGTCAGAATCAATGGGAGGGGGTTTTGAATGAACAGCAAAACGGTTTTGTACAATCTTTCTAATTTGTGGCAATTACAATATCATTAGTTATGATATTGTGGGTAACGAAGAAGAAGCCTTTTTCTCCTTATTTTCTTCCTTTAATTTCTATTTAACTCTTCAATCAATTATCTATATAAGTTAATACACACTAATCACCACATGATCGTAGCTAAAACACCTGAAACTATGACAGACTAGATAAATATAAAACACCAGCAGCAAAGAAAACACCGGCATGTGCTTGTGCAAGCACAGACAAAGCCACTCAGAACACCATTATAATTAGCCGGCAATGACAGCGCTCACCTGTGCACATTAAAAGATTCAAGAAGCAAATTAGCAATAATGTTTTGGCCTTACTAGTATATAAATATGTGTTAGATGAGCTTACAAAACTATTATAAAGAACTGAAGGGATGACTGCAAAATAAGAAAACTAAAGATAATAAATTTCTACTGAAACATTTCATAAAAATGCTATTGGTGTTCCCCTTCTGACATTGTCACTTGGCGTGGACCCCATATCCTGTGCCACCCTCACCCTCCTACTAACACCACTTGTGGGAGAGCAAGATGCTGTCACTCCTAGCCTCACGGCACTGGGCATGCTCTCCAGAGACACAGACACTGTTTGCTTTCCCACTATCTACAACCCAAGAGAAACAGGATGGAAACTGCCAAGAGTCACACAAAATCATGATTAAAGGATTGGACAGCTTTGGTTATGATGAAAGACTTCAGAACAAAGAACACTCATGCCAGGAAAGAAAAGAAGACAAAGGAAAGATGGGGGTTATTTAAATAAAGATGCTTAGAATAAAATGGGATCTTGAAACCCACTGGGAATTACTTGCTGTTTTCAAAGAAACCGCTAACATTTCCACTGTACTCTACAGTCAGGCCTTCTTCCTCTTGTCTTTCCATGTCCATCCTCCTGCTGCCCAGTTGACCTTAATCACATGCCAGACACTCAGATATGGTACTCAGGGTGACCACTCTAAAAGGTGGGCTTCTGAGGCTCTAAATTTTTACACATGAAGAGTCTCACTTTTCCTTCATGTGGTCACTAGTGGACTCAAACTCCTGACCTTGCCAAATTTAGAACTCCTTATCTTTGTGACAAGAATTAGATAAGTTAAAACAAAAACAAAAAAACCTACTTCGTGTTTGCTGCTAGGGGTTGGGGGGAGCATTTAGAGTTTTAAATGAGTCCAGGAATAATTGGGAAATATTTTTCTCTGAAGGATCAACATTAACTATCTAACTAGCTAATCGGCTCTTACATATCCAAGCCAACTTAAAGGTCTTAAAAGCAAAACATTTTTGATTGAATACTTTTGAGCTTTTTTTTGAAATCATGCTTTTGATTAGAGAAATTCCACTTTGCAATAGGAAATGCGTGAGCCAATAAAATGCTACCAGTTCATAAAACCACCTGCAATCTATTAGAAATAGATTAAGGGTAGCTAATTTGCCAACACCACCCCTTAACAAGAACTCCTGAGAACTGAGGAGGGGTCGATTTCTGATAACCCTTCATGCAAAGGCTAGCAGTGGGTCTGTGAACTATAGAAGTGTTAGTAAATCAAATCCTGTAAACTTTGCTCAACGTTCAGGATAATATATAAAATCATTACAGGAAGCATGTCCATCTGAAAGCATATTAACATTTTGTTTAATGGTCACAAAGTAAGTAAAGTATAGAGGAAACTGTGAGACTCATTCATGACATATGAAACTCCATATGAGCCCACTAATGTCTTTAAAGTTAAAGACATCCCAATACAGAAGGTCCTAACAACATGAATGTCTTCCTTTATTCTTTCAAATGTGTGTTGACTTGATCTTTTGACCCTCATAAAATTGAAATCAAATTAAATAGGCACAATACAAGCTCAGCAGAAATCTCCTAGGCCCTACACATCCAACCATGTACAAAGATTTCCTTTGAGCAGACTATAGAACAAGATGTAACAATATAACAATTTTATGATTATATAACCAGCAGTGAGAATAAGTCATATAATTTCATTTAGTACTCTAGTCTTCAAATATTTTCTTTTCATATAATTATTGTAATCTTATTTTACAAAATAATATATGATCGATGCAAAAAGGTCTATATTCTTCCCATTTTTTTCCCAAGTGACATAAACTTTTTAAAATAAAAATGTTTTACTGAACACCCTATCATAAAGCTTATTTATTCACTTTTCACCTTATGATAGATTTCTCATATTATTACAATATTATTCATTTTACAAACTCTCTTTATTCATTAAATATGATCTATACTAATACTTATATTGGGGGGGGGGCATCACTGCCCTGTGGTGGGAGTAAGAGGTCCAGCCTTGCTCCTGGAGAGCTGCTCCTGAATTTGAACCGCCAACCCTTTGGACCGCAGTCCCACACACAACCACTACGCCATTGGGGCTCAGCCCCCAATACTTATATTTATAATGTGTTTGTAACTGGAAGTCTCAATACAATGCTTAGAAACATAGCTTAGTTGTATCCACAGACTCTGGTTATTTCTAACCAACTACTCTTCTTGCTTATAAATCTTGTAATATTCTGCTATAAACAAACACACATATCATTAGATAGAAAGTTTTTGTTAGAGGATTAAGATTTTGAAGGAAAAATACTTTTTTAAGCATAGTAGGTCATCCCTCAACTTTTGTAGGGCCTGGTACAAGAGTATAAATGGAATCATATATTATAGCTTTAAAGAGTTAAAAAATCATAAATCAAGCTAACCAAGTCTTGAATATCATATGTTCTATAGTTTTATCTTGATACGTGTACCTTCTTAATGATCTGACAATTGGGGTTAGAACTTCGAATTTTCAAGCCACTTGCCAAAATATGGAGATACAAGGTGCAAGTCTGGCCCACCCCATAGTCTGTGATTGATATCTCCTCTGTACACCACTGGCTCTGTGCCACACGATAGGGACCTCACTTACCTGATATGGACATCTCAGGCCAAGCATCCAAACTCCACCTACAACTGTAGGACCACCCCCCTCTCCTCACCCCTTACTCATCCATCAGTCTGGAACGTGCTCACCAGCAGCAGCAGGTCAGGCCTGGAGGAGAGATGGGTGGTGGGGAAGAGACCAGTGCACTGCCTTACAAGCAAGCTCGATGGAGCTGTAGCAGGGAATTTTGTGCTCCTCCAATTACCATGAGTCAATTCAAACTCCTGGAGACACCATGATCATCAAACTAGAAAAATGCTCCTTAAAGCTTTCAATGACTGATTTTTTTAGAAGTAGTTTTCAGGCTTTTGTTATGAGGTGATTCAGGTCATCATCATGAGTTGGAAGCATTCCTTAGCAACTTTTTTTTAAGGTACTTGGATCATAATATAAAAGAAACGTGCAGATTCCAAGGGCACATTTATTAGGCAAGGATTCTCCATCAAGAACCGATTTACAAAGATAGGTAAGAGCCAGTCTCTATCTTCTAATCAGGGAGCATGATTAAAAACAAAGGAATGATAGAGTACAAGTGGATTCAGATGGCTAAAGACATACAGAGAGAGGGTGTGACCAATTGCCTCTGGTGAAGAGAAAGTGTTCCCTGCTGGGTGAGCATCGCTAGAAGAGGAACTGCATATACAAAAGTGTGGGATGAGGATAAGACTTTTCCCCAAATCCCAAGTATCACCAAATATGAGAAACTGTTTGCCAGCATTCGGTGGGAGGTCAGATGTTTGGAGATATTCTCCCTAAAGACTCCAGCCATCCAGATGCCATTGTCTCTCCCACAAAAGATAGGGTGCACTCCCTGCTGTTAGGACAATGAGTCACTTCTCCTGAAAGCTTTGGCTTAATCAGGTCTCCAGCCCAAGGTTAGGCTACCATCACGAATCCTAAGGTCCACCCATCTTGTCACATGTGGGACCCCAGTTCCACCACTCCTTCCTATTGCATGTATGTCCCCAGATCGACCCCCTCATTGCTGTATAACCTGTAGTGCAACCCCTTCCTATGACCTGTAATCAGGTCTCCCAAATTTATATAATCCTTGGTCAGCAATAAACTTTATCTCTCCCCAGCCCCGGGCTTCCTGTCTCCACTATGCACGGACCTATCTGTTGAGATAATGGCCATCCAGGAGGTGAACGTGCAACCATACTATGTGTCTTACTCCATTATTTCTCTCTCATATTTTCTATGACTTTACTACAAGCTTTATTTACTATCACTGTACAATTGCACCACTGAACCCGTGATGATATATTAGGGGCTGGCGCCCCAATACAAAAATTTGCTCTATCACCAACCCCCATTACTATTTGTGGAAATATTGTACAGTCACTTAAGAGTTTAATCTGTTTGTTGCAATTCATACCTGGCCTACACTTGTCTGATGTCCTTTTCTCAACAGTGTTTTAAATTCTACATCATTGGCTAACTTAATAACACTATAAATAGAATTATCTTATGCCCCAGGAAGATGATTGATTATGTTCCCTAACATAAAATGCTCCCAGAGATATATTATGGGATTATAATAAGATTTCTTCCATGTTGTTGCCCCCAAATTTTTGACAAACTTTTAGCCCCTTGCTACATGTGGCAAAAGACTATACACTTGGAGACCAACAGATATAGATAAGAGGCTGTGCTCCCTTAGGGTTATCAGCCATCTAGAGCAATCAGGCTGTATAGCCTGCCCCACCCAAAGTATGCCCCTGCCCTTCTGATAAGAATAGTAGTAGACTACTTCCTTGTAGGAAAGCTGGGTAGGTCAAGCCCACCCAAGGATGGGCTGCCACCATGAGTCTAGGATTCACCTTTCTTGTCACAAGCATATCCCTAGTCCCTCCCCTTCTTGTCACATATATGCCCCTAGCTCTTCCCCCTCCTGTTATGCTTATGCTTATTGTACATTCCCTTCCTGTTACATTTATGCCTATTGTATAGGCCCTTCCTGTGACATGTGGTTACCTATAATCACACCTTCAAAGTAGATATTGGTTAGCAATAAACTTTCTCTCTCCAGCTTTCCCAGCTTCCTGTCCACATTGTGTGTGGACCCGGCTGTTGAGATCATGGTCGTCCAGGAAGCCACCATACTACCATGAAATGTGTCTGACTCCATCATTTTAATCTCTCTTCTTCTCTCTCCCATAATTTCTATGATTTCTATAATTTCTCTACAAGTTTTACTTATTATTGCTGCACAATTGCGCCAAACAAACCCATGATGAAATGTTAGGGGCTGGCTCCCCTGACAACATATGTAAGTCAGAGATTATGAATGACTATGGGGCTCACACTTAATTCTATGCCCAATCTAAGAACAACCAGTTCTTGTGAAATGACTCTGCTTGATGTTGGTCCTCATGAAGGAAATCACTGAAAACATGGCCAAAGTATGGCAAAGAAACTATATGCTCCCCAGCTACTAAAAAGAACAGTGTCTGGGGTTTTAAAGGCTTGTTTTCAAACAAGAAGCCATCGAAGTGAGGCATCAACTAAGCTCACACATAAGAAACACAGCAGCCTGTAGGATCTAAGGCGTATAAATCATAAAATCCAAACTCAAAGGAGGGAATCATAGGAGAGTTTAAATTGTGACCACCTGTTTTGCGGAAGGCTATAAAGGATGGTGGGAGCACCAAAGCTCACGGGGCCTACACATGGATTAAACCTTTCGTGAAACCTCTCTGACCATAGACATAAACAGCCTCACTATCATGTGTGATGAAGTGGTATTTTTTTATTCTGTATTTTTGTCTATATTTTTTCTGTCTACGAAATCCAGGATGAGTGAAACTATAGAAACTGTGACTGCATTGATGGAGTATGGTGATGGAGGTTGGGGGAAATGGGGAACTGATAACAATCAGCACAAGAAAGATGCAAATGTTCTAAACCTGATTGTAGATAGAACTGTAAAATTCTTCTCAATGTGACAGAACTATTGAATTATGTGATATGTGAATTATATGCCAATAAAACTTAAAAATAGGGTTCCTTTTAAAACAAAACAAAAGTTAGAGACTTAAAGGGACATAACAAAGTTACAGACCCACAAGTTGTGTGGAGGGGGGTGAAATCTGGGTGTCCAACATGAGGGGAGAGGATTGTGGGAAGACAGGCATTGGAGGGGGCACAGAGAGAAGGCAGCAGCCAGAATAGAGAAGGTCTGCTATTGCCTCTGAGCCTCAGAAGAAGGTTCTTGTGCCTTCTTGAAAACATCTTGTAATGAAGTTTCTGACATACTGCTAGGGAGACGCCTTAGAGTTTGCAGCAATTCTCTTTATCCTAAATTCCATCTCCTAATGGAATGTGTCAGAGCAAGATCCCGTAGCCCTCTCAAAGGAGACAATGTATCTCATAATGTATGTAAGACCAGACCAAACTGTTAAATGGATCAACTTGAGAACTGTTATATGATCAACTTGAGAACCTCAAAGTGACAGCAATGGAGAGAGCCAGTGCCCAAATTTTGGAAAATATTTCCGGAAGGACAGTTACTTAGTGCTTGCTTAGGACATGCCCTCACTCACCCAGGGAAAGATTACTAATGAAAACACAGAATGTGCATAGGCACTTAGGAGAGACATGGAGCCTCAACCTTAAGTCTGTCCGTTTAAGCACCTGTAAAGCTATCTAAATGAATGAGGTAACCCTTGAATGCACACATTCTTAAATAATCTCATTCTGTTAGGCTTATAGCAAAACCCAGATGCCATGGTGTGATCAGTGCCCCCCCAATCTGAAATCTTCATATATTCAACATTTTAGTCATACTAAAATTAAAACCATAGTGCATTAGCAACTTTTGATTTAGCGCAAATGACCTATCTATACTTTCAAACTTGATTCTAGGCCATGAGAAACTAAAGCTAAGAAAAAATGTCATGGTAATCTTTGGGGAAGCTTTAGATAGTGTTTCCCACAGCAGGCAATGCTAACCCCTGGGGGTTGGGGACACTGGAATGATACACAAGGGCTGAGAAAGCAATGCCTACACTTTATGGTTGGTATTATACTACGAAAGTTTCTAATTGTCAGAAGTTGCTGAGTTTTTTGTTTTGTTTTCTGAAAAGGAGGTTGTAGGCCACATAAGCCTGCAAAGCTAACTCTCTCTGAAGGATGATCAAGGTACCTCCATCTCCACTGGTGGGTCTTTGCTAATTTTGCATGTGTTTCCTTCATTTCCTTTTGCTTTCCTTGTCCCTTTAGGGCATGCGGTCTTGGTGGGTCTGTCAGAAACAAGCTAGACCAGTTCCTCTCCTGGAAATTAAACACTACGCACAAAAAAATAAATAAAAGGACAGAAAATAGTTATTGGTTGTATTCACTCTCTCTCTTATTCTATCTCTCTCTCCTTTTATTATGTTAGCTTAGTCAGAGTTACTCTCTGTTGCTTGCAATCAAAGAATCCTAAATGATGTGTTTCAGGTCATTTATCTTCACAACCCTGTGACTCTAGTTTAATGATTAGTAGGGAAATCACAGGGTAAAAACAAAAAAGGGAGACTTGGATCAAAATGCTAAGTTTATAGCTTTATAGAACCTTTATTAGAATCCTTGAGTTATTTCAAAATGGCAAGAATGGAAAGGAGGGGGTTGGTAGAGTTTGAATGTGGAACAAGAAATTCTGCAAACCAATGCCAGTGGAGGCTCTCAGGTGCCAGCTCGGGTTAAAGACACAGTCAGATCTAGTCATGGTAATCACAAGAGTGAGGGCAGTACCACAATCCAGTTGAGTGGCCACCCTGCCATCCTCTAGCTAAGGGCAATGGTAAGAAGGTGGACCCTGTGCGTGAAGGCAAGGCAGCGGTCAGGAAATAGTCAGGGCAATGGCAGATAGATGAGCAGTGGTCTCTGCAACTACTGGCTACAACAACCAGAAGAAGCAGCTCCTATTTGTTACAGAAAGGAACAGAGGCTAAGGACTGCACCTCTGCCGTGGCTGAAGGCTCAGGTGATTGCTGACTTGACATCTACACTGGGTATTTCCCTAGAGAGAATGGGAGAGTTCTCGGGGAAAATCCTAGCGCCTGAGGCTTACATAAGATGTGTCCTGGCTCTCATATGCAGCCGCCCTTCCATGGCTAGGAAGGACCCAATTCTCAAAGCCCTTCAGGTTTCTCTACCACCTACCAGTCTAGGCACACGAGCAACAGGACCTCCTGGGACCTGCATGGGGGTAGACGACTGTAAGGGGCAGCAGGGCAGCCCCATGGGCATGAAGTTTACATCTTGCCTCAGCCACTATCCTGAAGCACCATCACCATCACCCTGGGTGTTGTGAGGAATAGATGAGAAAGTGCAGACAATGCAGTTAGCACAGTGCTTGGTAACTGCTCAAGGACACTAAAGAAAGGGCCAGCAAAGACACTCACTGGCAGCACCAGAAGCAGCACTAGCCCCTTTGTTGTGACTATCAAAGTCCTGTGCTGGCATACCTCATTGTATCCTGCTCATCTTTATTGTGCTTCACAGCGACTGAGTGTGTGTATGTGTGTGTGTGTGTGTGTGTGTGTAACAAATTAAAGGTTTGTGACACACCTATGACAAGCAAGTCTGTCAATGCCATTTCTCCAACACCTTGTGCCTCTTCCTTTCATGTTCCTGTGTCCCATTTTGGTAATTCTCATAAGGTTTCAAAAAGATTTTTCCCTATTGCAGATGTAATAGGCAACATCACCTTTATATGCACTGGGGATAAAAAAAAACACAGTGTGACTGCCTTTATTGCGTCTTTATTTCCTTGTTGTGGATCTGGAATCGAACCTGCAATATCTCCTAGGTATGCCAAGACACAGTCCCTGTAAAGAAAACCAAAGATAAAAAATAGATTAAAATGCCTGCTGATGTGCCAGCCTCTGCCAGCGGCTAGCAAGTGGCCCTGGGAGGCTCCTGCTGCAGGTGGAGGGGTTAGCAGGGGGCTTAGCTGTCGCTTAGAAAGGGGCGGACAAGCATCTGGTGGCAGGGTCCCTGGAGGCCAAGTGGCAGCTGATGCACACACATGGTATTTGGCTAGAGGTGACGTGAATCTAAGAGCTTGTCCTCGCCTCCTGGAAACTGGCTCCTCTCTCATCATCACAGCTGCCATCTTTCATTGCCCAGTGCTCCCCAAATGTGGCAGCAAACTTGCTCTCACAGAATCTCCACCCACAGGAAGACCATGCGGAGACGTTGACCCCTGCTTCCAGCTCAAGCTGGTTCCTTGTATGAGAAGCAGCAGAAGAACCCGAGTGGTTGATCTTAATTGTGGCTTTTTTTAAAATGCAGCTGGAGAAAGAAAACAAACAAACATCTCTTTTGACTTTCACATAAAAAGAGCATGGTAGCCAGAGACAAAGCTCACACTTAGAGGAAGGGCTAGAATCCATTTTCACTGAGGAAAGTCAGACGCTGGAATAGTTAATAAGGAGGAAAGGCAGAAGCAATTGTTTCCAGAAAGTCCCGGCAGGGACAGGGCTGGTGGAAGCCTCCGTGAGATAGGCAGGTTAGCTGGACACATGGGGAGTCGTTGGTTCATTCAGAGTCGCAGTAGAAATTAAGCACAGGAAAAAAAAAACTTCACGTAGGTATTTAGATTGCTAAAAATAAAATAAAACAAACAAAAAAACTCTAAAACAGGAATTTGCAAAAAGAATTTTTTTCTTTCTTTTAAAAAAATTCTTGCCTAGTTATTCTCGCAACATCAATAAAATTTCAAGTGGAATGATGCTGCCCTTGCAGTGCATCTTTGGGAACTGTCCCAGGTAAGCTGCTGGTGCTGGATTCACCACCCCCCCCCGCCCCCAACTCTGAAAAGTTAAAAGTTAACCAAAGTGACCTCAGGATCCCTTTCTAGGGACTCAGACCTGGAATCCTCCACGTGGTGCCCATTTAAGAGCTATCTTTTGCTAGGAACCTGTGAGCCGAGCCGGGCCTGCGGTCTTTGTACCCTGATTTTGCATCTTAGAAACACGATGCTCAGAGAGGTTAACACTGACTGCAGAGCTGCTAAGTGGAGAAGTGGGATTCAAATCAGCCCCAGCACTTTGCAACTGCTCTGGAACCTGCATAGAGTGAGGACACACTTCATAGCCCAGTGTTTACATGACCCTGACTCGGTCCGCAGTACCTGGCAAATGTCAGGTCCTCAAGAAACACTTAGTCCTACTCAATAGTTCTACTTCTTCAGGTAGGATATGCTTCAATTCATCTCATCATAATATATGACTGAGGAGCCTGCTGGCATGGTGGGTCACCATGGAGCTGCTAACCACAAGGTGCATGGTTTGAAACCATGAGTCACCCCAAGAGAGAAAAAAAGAGGTCTAATCGCAGAAACCCACAGCAGCACTTCTGCCCTGTTGTGGTGGGTGCCTTTGAGTTAGAATGGACTCAGTGAACTGAGTGCATTCCATTTCAGGCTAATCAATGGAAAACACTCAGCATTAGTGGGGTTTTTTTTTTCTCTAAGTCTAGGAGTAATGTTAGAGTATGGAAAACCCCAGGAGTCTTTGAGTAGTGCAAATAGCCCCATACTCTGCTACTAACCAACTGGCTGTCGGTTTGAATCCACTCAGTGGTGCCTGGGAAGAAAGGTCTGGTAATAGTCAGGAAAAGCCACTGTCCCTGAAGACTCTCCAGAGCAGACTTTTAATCTGAACCAATGGTGCTGCCGTGTTAGCATCAACCAATTCTATAAAACCATCAAGTGAACACTGTTTCTTGGCTACTGGGAGAAGTAATATAGCTTGTCTTGAACTTACTCTAGGATAAATACTAAGAACTAAACTGATGGTTCAGACATGAGAAAGACAAGTCTGTCTACTCCAGTAAAAAAAATTACAGTCTCATCGCAATTCTACCTTACAAACCCAGCTAGTGTACACTGATACACATAGGAACTGGAAACACAGGGAATCCAGTACAGATGAACCCTTGAGGACCATTGGTGAGAGTGGCAATACCGGGAGCATGGAGAGAAGGTGGGGTAGAAATAGGGAAACAATTACAAGGATGTATATATAACCGCCTCCCTGGGAGACAGACAGCACAAAAGTGGCTGATGGGAGACATTGGACAAAATAATAATAATTTATAAATTTTCAAGGGTTCATGAGGGAGGAGGAAATGGGGAGGGAGGGGGAAAAATGAGGACCTGACACCAAGGGCTCAAGTAGAAAGCAAATGTGTTGAGAATGATGAGGGCAACAAATGTACAAATGTTCTTGACACAATGGATGGATGGATGGATGGATAAGAGCTCTACAACAAGTATGAGCCCCCATGTGGCGGTCATATATTCATGATGTCAATTTCATGATTTGGGATGTAGGGGATGGCGTCTAGCCTGTTAATCTGGAGATAGCCAATGAGTAGCCAATGAGGCCTCTGAGTGGGAATGATTTTCTTGTGAGAATTCTGGGAAGTCTCAAGGTATTTCACAATTGGAGAAGAGAGACTCGACTCTCAGTCTCTGGGAGTCAGTCTCTGACATGATGACGAACTACTGACAATACAAGATGGCAGCATCTGAAGAACTAGAGGAGCCAGAGAAAGAGCCACATGGCCTTACCCTGATGGAGCCAGATCTCTGAAGCTGGAGAAACCTTGTGGAAACCCCTGCCAGCGCTGAGTTGCTTCTACCACTACTGCATGCTGTTGATGGACCCTGAGGCCTGGAAGTAAGGAGCCATGGGGATACCCTGCCAGTGCCAGAATGTTTCAACTGCATGTGCTTCATGAGTCAGAGGGAGACTTTATAGACTGGTGTCGGACATATGGGTTAATGTTGGATTTATGACCTTGGACTGGGTTGGGATGCTTTCTCAATGTTCCATTCCTCTTGTATATAGATCTTTCCCTTATATTCATATGTGTGTCTATGAATTTGTTTCTCTAGTCTATTCGGACTAACACACCCCAATAAAATGATTTTTAAAATTTTTTAAAAAAAACTTTGCATGGGGTCACTATGAGAATTAACTCCCTGGCTGTGCAATTTTGTGGTTGTATGTCTCATAGGGTGGTCATGAGAATGCAATGCTAATGGGAATGAGATCATTGAGTGGTAGCTGGCAGTTGACCGAGTGGACTAGAGAACTGCCAGCCACCTTCGTCCACTCTGCTGCGCCTCCTCTGTCAGGATGCCAACACAGCATCAGGGGTCCTTTCCCCTTCTCCCACTTGTACCTCATGGCCCTGTCATGATGGTGGGAATATCACTAGCTTCATTTTATGGGAGAAATGGCTGCCTAACAGGAGTTCAGAACCTCTACACAGGGAGGCAATGGCTAAGATGCACTATTGTCCTTTGAGCTCTCAGACTCTTAACCAATATTCTGTTTTCCAATGAAACCTTAGTCTGTTGTGAAAGTTACCTTTCAGGATCCTTCTTCAATGAACTGGCTAATGACCTGCAGAGGTTGAATTTCTGTACCAAATCCAACCAAGGCTGAAGGAGACAAACCATCATGGGCCAAAAACAATGATTCATTGCCTTCCTTGTGAAAGACGGTGGTAATTCTAGGTCAGAGTCTAATGAACGGATGTCCGCATAGCAATTAGCACTGCTGAGCACTCTGGCTAGCAGTCTTGGCAAAGCAGCTGTAGATCGTCATAGAAACTGGACACCTCTCGCTCCTACAAAGGAATTCCACTCAGCTGATCCTGGATGTATCAGGCTGCAGGGGATCTTCCTTGTCACTAGGCTGGACTGCTAGCCCCTCACTATATCCCAAGTGAGAAACGATTCATAGAGGGTCACAGGGACATGGACAAGTGTCTGCTGGTAAAAATACACATTGTTCTTCATTCTATTCAGCAATTTGAAATTTCTGCTGACTGCTCACCATGCTGCTAAGGACAGTTTCTTAAATCTACTAAAAGTTTTTGTAAGCAGAAGCAACTTTTTGTAATATTCCCCAATTGTTAAGAGCAATCACTTGCAGCCAAGAATGACAAAATGAAAGGGTCCAAAGAATGTAACCTGTTGTCCAGTCTCTACGTGTGTCTGGAAAAATATCTTCCAAATACATTGGCAATTAAAATAGTCACTAAGAAATATTAATTCAATTAGTACTTTCTTATCTTTATTTTTATTTTTTTAATTATTTTATTGGGGGTTCATACAACTCTTATCACAATCTATACATCCATCCATTCTATGTCAAGCACATCTGTACATTTGTTGCCCTCATCATTCTTAAAACATTTGCCTTCTCCTTGAGCCCTCAGTATCAGCCTCTCATTTTCCCTCCATTCCTTAATCCCCCCTCATGAACGCTTGATACCTTATAAATTATTTACTATTTTGTCATATCTTACACTGTCTGTTGTCTCTCTTCACCTACTTTTCTACTGTCTGTTCCCCAGGTAGGAAGTTATATATAGATCCTTGTGTTAGTCCAGGTAGACTAGAGAAACAAATTCATAAACATGCATATGGATATGGGGGAAAGGTTTATATACAAGAGGGATGAAACATTGAGAAAGCATCTCAACTCAGTCCAGTCCAAGGTCATAAGTGCAATATTAGCCCATATGTTTGATACTAATCTTTAAAGTCTCCTTCCGACTGATGAAGCACATGTAATGACACCAGGACAATCATAGGCCAGTGGATGCAGAGTCTTTTCTTGCATATCCGGTGGCAGTAGAAGCATCATGGCACTAGCAAGGGGTCTCCCCATGGCTCCTTGTTTCCAGAACTCAGAGTCCATCAGCAGTATCCATTGGTAGAAGCATCTCAGCACTGGCAGGAGCCTCCATGTGGCTTCTCTGACCCCAGAAGTTTGGTTCCATCAGGGTAAGCCCATGTGGCTCCTCCTCTGGCTCCTCCAGGATCTATGAGCATACTGTCATCACATCTTGTTAGGAGTTTGTCTCCAAGGAAGTGAGTCTCTGATCTCTCATCTCTCTGGGGGAAATATATCGCGAGATTTCCCAGAATTCTCAGAGAAAGTCATGCGCATACAGAGTTCTCATTGGCTATCTCCAGATTAACAGGCTAGACTCCACCCCTACACTGTTAATTAAATTGGCACCAGAGTACGTGACTGCCATAATCCTTGTAACTGGTTTCTCCTACTTAATTGATCAATCAGGTTATGTATAAAATCAGGCTATGGATTCCATGTAAAAAGTCTTCTCTTTTACTGGGAAGACAAGGGGTAGATGATTTGAGCAATCAAAAGATACAGGAAGCCCATGTACTGAGCTTTTTATTTAATCTGTCCAACAACCCTGGGAGAGTCTTATTATTCTCTCCATCTTATAAGAAAGAAGATGATAGCTACTGACTAGACTGGGATCTTACAAAGAACGTGGATCTGGTGGTCAACATCAATACAGCCTGGCTCCACAAGTGCTGGCATTTCTGGAGTGTGAATAAATTTGTTCCTGTATCTTTGAGAATCTGCAGGTCAATTAGGATAAATGCATATGGCTGTGATTTAACCTTAAATTGGCGAGAGATGAAGGAATCCTGGCTAGGCTGTGGGTTAACTGCTGGGGTGCTAACTAGAAGACCCTCAGGTTAAAGCCACCAGCAACTTTCTGCTCCAGTAAAGATTTATGGTCTCTGGAACTCCATTTAGGGTTACCATGAGTCTGCAAGGAGCCCTGGTGACATAATGGGCTGTGTACTGGGTCAGTAACTTCAAGGCTAGCAATTTGAAAACACCAGTTGCTCCGAGAGAGAGAGAGAAAGATGAGCCATCCTCCATCCGACAGGGTCCCTATGACCCTGAATCCACTCAATGGCAGTGCATGGGGCTTTTGAGTCTTTTGACTTCGGGGGTGGTTACATTGTTCTAAATCCACATAGCATTAAAGGACAAATGGGAGCTGTTTGTAACTCCATTTGGCTTTAGTGACCTGAGGATTGCATGTACTTTCTATGCATCTGAATCTGGGAGTCATCTGTAGTACCTAAACTATAGAGAGATATGTATTAACCAGATTAACTTGAATCTTGAGTTAGCTAAGTCCTTCTCCTCTACCTTCCAACTCCCATTATCTCATTCTTAATGTGCTTTTAAAAAGTAACAAAACACCTATAAGATAATATTTGGTTCAACCTTCTAAACTTATTGCCTAACATTTGCAAATATATAATCTCATGGCATTATGAGATTCAAAATCATTCCATTTATATTCAGCTAAGTTTCAAATATACTTAAGTAGAAGAATAGACTAATAGATATCACAGAGCTTCTGGGTAGCAAGCCGGAAGAAAAAAAAAGTTTTGTTTTCTTCTTTCTTTCTTTTGTTTTTTCAACCATGAGGAATATCTAGCATCTTTCATTATGCAGTCTTTCTGTGACGCATATTTGTCTTTGCAGTTTTATCATGTAGATGAGCACAAGTGCCATACATAAATATAAGTATTTTTATGAGCACAAAGCACCAGCATTTAATGATACCATCTTGGTATTGTCACAATCCTCAACATTACACCTTTATTAAACACCTGCCATCTAAGTCAGAATGAATACAAGGAGATGACTCCATCCTTTCCAAGGCACTTCTAAGGGGAAATATGAGCTATGCATGTGTTAACCCAGGTAGACCAGAGAAACAAATTCATAAACACGAAATGGATATAAGGGAAAGGTTTATATACAAGAGGAATGGAACACTGAGAAAGCATCCCAACCCAGTCCAGTCCAATATTAGCCCATATATCCAATACCAATCCATTGGTCCTTTTCAGACTCACGAAGCACATACAATGATGCCAGGAGAATCACAGACCAGTGGGTGCAGAGTCTTGTGTATCTAGCAGTAGTAGAAGCATCTCAGCACTGGTAGGGGTCTCCCCATGGCCTCCCAAGCATCTCAGCACTAGCAGGAGTCTCCACGTGACGTATCTGGCCCCAGAGGTCTGGTTCCATCAGTGTAAGACCATGTGACTTCTCCTCCGATAGTTTCTCCAGTCTCCAGGACTCAGGGTCTATTGCATACTGCTGTGTTTCTTGTCAGTAGACTGTTTCCAAGAGACTGAGTCAAGTCTCTCACCTCCAATTGGGAAATAATGTGAGAATTCTCAGGAGAAAACCATGCCCACACTGAGTCCTCATTGGCTATCTCCAAATTGACAGGCTAGCCTCTACCCCTACACTCTCAGTGCTGAAATTGACACAGATCAGTGACTGCCGCCATGCAGAATGTGGAAAGTAACGCAGGAAAACCACTACTGACTGTATGACTCCCCAAGAATGGTCCAAATTTCTTGTGATATTATTTAATCAACTTACTTCTTCATTTAACAACTCTATCAGTAAACATCCTTTTCTGTGAAAGAAGAAATCAAGACACAGTCACATCCTTTTCCCAGAGACTCAGCAATTTTGCTAAGGCAATGTTCTATGAAGCATTTCTTAGCTCTGCACTAGACATGAGCTTGCATTTGGTATTTCCTCTGTGCTTCTAAATAGATTTGGAATACACACACATAAACACACACATATATATGTATGTATGTATATTTATATATGCATACAAAACTTTAAATAAACACCAAATCAAAGTCACTCCCATCGAGTCAATCCCAATTCACAGCGGCCCTATGGGACAGGACAGAACTACCCCTGTGAATTTCTGAGACTGTAATTCTTAATTTGAGTACAAAGCGCCATCTGTCTCCCATAGAGCAGCTGATGGTTTTGAACTGCAGACCTTGCAGTCAGCAGTCCAACCACTACACCACCAACAAAATGGCTACTTGTACTGGTAGAATCAGTACTGTAACCATAAATAGAAATGTATTGAAACTTATAAAACAATACCCCCTAACATTTGGCCTCAATTCAGTATTAGGTAACACATGTCTACTATGTGTATGGATGTTAAAGCATTGTGGTACTAAACCGTAAGGCCGGCAGTTCAAACCCACCAATTACTCCTGTGGACAAAGAGGGAACTGTGTGTTCTTGTAAAGACTCACAGTCACAGAATCTTTACACAGGGTCTCTGTGAGTGAGAAATGACTTGAAGACAGTGGGTTTTATGTGCTTTCAGGGTCCATAGAACTAGAAAAGGAAGAAACTTGCTTACTACTACTTGATTTATTCCGGAGAGACAGAAATATAAATAATTCCAATGACCATCCTTCTAACAAGAACACTTCAAGATGAGACCAGACCAAATCAAACTCACTTCTATGGAGGCTATTTCAATGCAGAACAATCTGTATAGTACAGAGGAGCACTATATGGATTGGACTATATTCCAGTCTTTATGGGAATAGACATGTCTTATTCCTTAGAAGCAACCTATGGGTTTGAACCACCAACCTTGTGGCTAGTAGGTCGATGCTTAGTCACAGGACAGCCAATATTCCTATAGGAAGTTAGAACATTGTGTAAGAATCTGTGCAGACTCAGGAAAAGTAATATTTGATCTGCTTTCTCAGGACGGAGCAGTGTGTGGGGTAAGTCTGCACAGTGAAACAGAAAGCTTGCCTCTTGTAAGAAGCAGCAATACTTGCAGGTGTGGAAAGAATAAGTAAATCCACATGACTCCAGTGGGCAAAGCTTGAGGGATATCCTGGGAGCCACGAGTAGACAGAGACAAAGAATTAAATGGGCATGGCTCCTACAAGATTACACGGAGTCGCGTGGAGTCAGGATGGGTTCCAGTATCGGAACATGGTCAGGATGGCACAAGTCTGACCCGGCGGCATTTTGTCCTATCATGCACAGGATCGCTAAGGGTTGGAACGAACTCCATGGCAGTTAACAACAGTAGCATGAGTCAGAATCAACTTGATACGTCATAGGCGTGATTTGGATTTTGGTCGTGAAGCCGTGGTTCCTGCATGAATACCGTGGGACTTGAGGCAAATTACTTAGACTCTCTTTTCTGTTTAAAATGGTTTGTCTTTTAGAAGTGTTTAAAATGGCACGTGGCATTTAGCAAGCACCAAATAAATGTTTGCTATTCGATATGCAGTGGGAATCATGGGAGATTATGAGAGTTAACTATATGTGAGCTAACTGGTTCACTCATATAATTATCCTGGTTGAGAGGTGGTTAGGAGTTGTGGTTGTGACTGTGTTGCACAGTTGAGAGGGATGTAACCTTAATTCATGCAACTTGAAATGATAGGCTCTCAGTCAGAGTGCGTGCTTCTTATGGAAGTAAGTATGCAAGGTAGTATAAGACCTTTGTTTGTGTCTATTCATTCTTTTCATGACCCTGGCTGGATTTGCTTAGCAAACGCTGGTATATAATGAGTCTTGAAAAAGGTTGTGGAGAACAACAGAAAAGTGGGTGGAGGGAAACAGTGGTTGGTGTCAGACATGAAAAAATAATAATCTATAAATTATCAAGGGCTCGTGAGGGAGGGTGGTGGGGAGGGTGGGATGAGCTGAAACTAAGAGTTTAAGTAGAAAGAAAATGTTTTGGAAATGATGATGGCAACATATGTTCAAAAGTGCTTGACACAATGGATGGATGAGTATAAGAACTGTAAGAGCTCCCAATAAAATGATTGAAAAAGTAAACGAAGATTTCAAAATAAGAGTTTGTGGAAAATTTATTAGTTTTTAATTCCATTGATGGAACTTTTTGATGCCTTCTCATGTTGACACACTAAGCATCAGGCAGGACATATTCTCCTGAGGGGAGTCAGGAGCCACGGGGTGCAGAGCTCTGCAGACCGTGGGTGTCCAGGTCTCTCTTGTGAGTTGCCATCAAGCTGATCCTGCTCCTGGGGACCCCACATGTTCAGAATATGACTGCGTCCCATGGGTCTCAGGTGGTGGGCCATTGTCTTTGTTTTCAGTCCTATGGCTTCAAAAGGAACCGTGAGTGTCTCAAACAGCAAGAAAACAGAGGTTGACTTTAGAAATGCCTTCGAAAGGCTTCAGAAATTGAGCTCTTAGCATCCTTTGCCCCTACTTCTTGAGAAATAGTAAATGCAGGTTTTGTAAGAAAACTCTCTATCAAATCCTCCTGACTCTCATCACAGTCTTTTTGGGGAGCAGTGAATTTCTAGATTACATAGGTCATAACGATGGGCCCTGGTCAAAGTTCTACAGGTCAGAGAGAGAAGTAGGGCAGCATTACTATTCCCTGCACTGAAGGAGGGCTGGAAGTATCACACGCCAGGAGCTGCAGCAAGGGAGGGTGACCTAGTTGCAGACCCAGGCCCCTGGAGTTCTTTCCCAGTTTTGCTGCTATCTGGGCCACAGCCTTTGACGGTGCTAATGAACTCCCCCAGACCTGCTTTCCTCTCTCCGCTGAACTGCACACTAATGCAGGACTTTGCTACAGCAGCTATGCTCCTGATGGTTTCGGCATCCCAACTAAACTATTCAGGGATGCCTATCTCTTTTTAGCCACATTCAGGTGATATCACGACTCAGATTAGGAAGGTATTATATTTTATGGATAAACACGTTATTCTCTCCCTGTGTATATATGTGTGTCATCACTTTATAGGAAGAATCATGCTTCTGTGTAGCTATTGTCGAAAAGCTGATGCAAAATCATTTTACTCTTAAGGGACGATGATGAGATGATAGGGATCTTACTCCTTTCACCTTCTGGGTTGCTGTTCTGCCATGGAGCTGCATTGTCCAGCACTGTCCTCGCAATTGCTGGTGTGCTTGAGCCCATGGACACAGCTCTTATGTCCATCCATCTCATGGAGGAGTTCCCGCTTGTTCAGAGCTCCTTTGCTTTCCCAACATGATGCCCCTGCGCAGAGGCTGGTCTCTTGTCAAGGAGCCTTGGCGTTAGGGTGGGTTGCTTGCTAAGTGCAAGGTCAGCAATTTGAAACCATCCCGGGGGGAAGTGAGGCTTTCTAATCCCATAAAGAGTGACACGCTGTGTTAGACAGGGTTAGCGAGAGAAACAAAACCAGGACACTAATAAATCTCTCTCTATAGTTTATATAGCTAGAAAGAAATAAGCAGTTAACTAATTTATAAAGCAGTACAAATGGCTCGGTGAAACTCATTTGTGTGACACAGCTAGTACACTTGCAGTCCTTTGAGTCTTGAGGGCCACCGAGTAGCTCTCTGTAGAGCAATTCAGGCTATCCAGCCACAAGCAGCAAACAGCAAAGCAGGTCACCAACAGTCAGTCAGATGATAAAGTCCAACAGTCCCCAGCTCAAGAGATGTATATCCCAGGAGCGTTGCAGAGCAGGGCTTGAAGGAAACTCAACTCACAGCGACACAGTCCATGGATTAGGTGTCCCATGGATAGTGTACCTTGGAGCTGGACAAACAAGCAGCTGGCTGGTCCAAAGATCCAAAAGCAAGAGAGAACCAGGGCAGGGCTTACCCGGGCTATTTATATCTCCACCCTTCAATTGGTCTTATGTGTGTCCATTGGCCATGTTTGACAACAAACTTACCTATCTTCTTAGGTCATGGTGGTACAGCAAGAATCTAGGAAAACACAGAATCCAGGAACTGGAGTGGGAACAGTGATACCAGAAGGGTAGGGGGAAGAAGGGGAGAGGAAAAGAGAAAGGGGGAATCAATTGCAATGATCGACACATAACCATACACCTCTGTACAGGGGAAAGAACAACTGAAAACATGGGGGAAGGGAGAGAGCAGTCAGTGTGAGGGATGAAAGAAATAGCAATGTATAATCTATTGGGAGGTTATGGGGAGGAGGAGGAATTAAAAAGAGCTGATACCAAGGGCTCAATAGAAAGTAAATGTTTAGAAAAGAATGAAGGCAGCATATGTAGAAACGTGCCTGATTCAATTGATGTATGGATTATGATAAGAGTTGTATGAGCCCCAAATAATATGATGAGGAAAAAAAATAGTTATGGTCTCTGAAACCCCCAGGGTCAGTTTTATTCTCTCCTATAAGAATCTGGGTCAGAATTAGCTTGCTGGCAGTGAGTTTTGGTTTTGAGGTGAGCAATCTTGAATTATTTTTCCAAGAATGCTATTTATGCAGATCAATGGACATTTTGCTTTCAGAGACTGCTCCGGGAGACAGAATAATAGAGTCCAGAGCACCTTCTACTCTATAAACTCCTCCTCCTCAGTCTCGGTTCTCCAAGGCTGGAATATCGGCATCACCTGTACACTTGTCATATGTGTCACAGCTCATATTTTCACAACTCTGCCCCAACTCCAACCCAAAGTGATGTTTATAGCTATTTAAATGGATAATAATTGCCTTGCAATATATTCTTACACAACCCACCCTTGGGGGATCCAAGAATCAAAGCCATTTCTCATCTTTGGCCACGTATGTGATTCTTCGAACACCTCTTTGCTTGAAAGACAACAATATATTCCATTGCAGTGGGATAGCAATCCAGTGGCACATAGACTACGGAGATTATTGCAGTGATGTCTCATCAAATATTATGTTAATATCTATTGAAAACCAAATTGTAATATGACTTCACTATAGTTTTACTTCAGTTCTTCAACCAAGCACAGAACATTCATTGAACCCCTACCATATACTAGATAATAGGGGCTTAGTGATAAGACCTAGTTCTCTCCTCATCAACTTAAAGTCCATAATTAATCAGAGAAAGGGGAAGAGACTCCTGCAACCAACACTTATTGAACATTCTTTGCATATGCGGTGTCTCATTGATGAAAGCAACCCCAAGCATCCCTACAAGCATTCTTTCTAAATGACAAGTAAGGAGACAATCTTAGCAAAGTTAGCTGGTGTCTAAAGTTGGTGGAAAAGTGGCTTTCTGATATTTCATTTTTAAAAGCTTTAAACCTAGGTTTTAAAAAATAGTACAATGAATCCTCATTCTAGGTAAACCCAGATGCATCGATTGCTAACCCCTAAATTGTTAACCCCTAACCATGTGTTTTCTACACAATAAGGTGTTATAATCACAACCAAGAAGTACATTAATAAAACCACTGATACATAGTGAATATATTTAGTAATCTGTAAACGCATAACCACAAAGTCAATTTTAACAAGTAGCAACCCTGGATAAGGTTTCATAGAATGTAAATATTTACCTAAGGGCATAGCCTCATCGTTCTCGCAGGATTCAAACCACCTAGCAATCTCTAGTGGCTAAAACAATGTCTTTAACACTTTGAACAGTGAAAAGTCTCATCTTTCTCCTAAGAAGTGGATAGTGATTTCAAACTTCTGACCTTGAGGGTAACTGCCCAATGCATAACCACTCCCCCTCCAGGCTTACCTGGCCAGAGAAAGCCAGCCAGATGAGAGCTTATCTGGGCCGCAGCAGCTGGAAATACAGAAGCCTGGTGGGATGGGGCTTCATTAGGTGAATTCTCTTTCCTGACATCCTTTGTTTTGCCCAGCCTTGTATGTGTATCCTTATTGCATACAATGTTACTGTTATCAATAATAAATAAATAAATAATAGCATCTATTTCACCATATGAAGTACAGTCCATTTTAGGCAACAGGAGAGATTGCCAGCCCTGTCCCAATGAAGTTTAGCAGTCAATAAGTGTTTTTTCATTGGCACAAAGCAAAGACTCAAGGACCTGTTAAAAACCATCCCCTCAGCCCACTGAGGAGGTGGGTAAAGGACCTAAACAGAGAAGTTTCACAAGGACAGAAATCTGAATGGCCAATACACATGAGAAAATGTTCCCAATCATTAGTCATAAGAGAAATGCAAATTAAAATAACTATGAGATACCACCTAACACCCTCAAAGAGTATCCAATTCAAAAAATCAGAAAGCAGCAAGTGTTGGAGGAGCTGTGGTGAAATGGGAACTCTCATCCACTGTGGGTGGACCTGTAGGTATGTAGAGCCACTATGGAAATCAATTTGCTAATATCTAAAACAGATGGAAATTAAGCTACCATACGACCCAGCAATCCCCCTAACTGAGCATATACCCAGAAGAGATGAGAAATGAGCCATGATCAGACACCTGTGCTCCAATGTTCATCATGGTGCAGTTCACAATTGCAAGGAGTTGGAAACAACCCAAATTTCCATCAACAGACGAATGGATTTAAAAATCGTGGTACATATATACAATGGAATACTATGCATACCTAAAAAGCAGTGATAAATGCATGAAATGCATCACCACATGGGAAAAACTGGAGGAAATTATGCTAAGTGAAGTAAGCGAAGCACAAAAGGGGAAGAACAACATAAGTTTGCTGAGATAAGCTTAAAAAAATAATGCAAAGGGGATATTTAGAAAAAACCACTGAATACAAACATTCCTGGGGTGAGGTCCAGGTAGTATGATAGGGGCCAGATCAAATCCAGGGATACACATATGGTAGCCAATGGAGGGTGAGGAAAGAAAAAAAAAGAAATGGGTAGCCGGGAAACAGGTCACTAACCACCCAAGGAGTGGGTATTGTTTATATCTCCACAGGGAAAGAGGAACCAGACTTCAACCAGATGCTCCAAGATGTGAATGCAACATCCCAGCGTGAACCAGGGAACCAGTAGAGAGGTCTGAGGGTAGGTCTCAATCCCAACTACGTGGGCAACTGCCCTTCCCCCCAGAAGAATTTACTTCCGTGCCAGCACTGATCCTACAGCTCAGGGAGAGGGACATGTCTGATCAGAACACATGGGAGCAAATGAAAGGGCAAGAAGAAAGGGTGGAACACATCCTGGCCCACTAAGCCTTGAGGACAATAGCCCGGTTCAGAGCATCCAATGCAGAGAGAGGACCATATGGCTGGCCCTACTATGAGACATGACATCCTTAACTGACCCATGGCCCTACAGGGGACAACACTGGAGACACAGTGTGGGAATTTCTCCTGGTCTGACCCCACCACATTGAGGCAAAACACTAAGGATGTGCAAGATATCAACAGGGGCAGCTGAGCAAGGAAGTGCTGAGAGAGTACCAAAAATAGACTTAGGGGACTGGAAAACACTCCTAAAGGTCAACAAACAGCCCTTAAACTTTTTACAGACTTTGTTTTTGTCATTTTTGTTGTTGTTTTCCTTTTGTTGCTTTGTCATGTTGGCTTGTTTTTGTGTATATTATTATCTTTGCAGGCCTATCTGGATAAGATAGGTGGAACAAATAATCGGTAGGAGAAAACAACAGGGCTGATGATTCCTGGGGGACACGGGAGAGGGGAAGGTGGGAGAACAGAAGTGGAAGTTAACAAACCCAAGGACAAGGGAATAATAAGTGATCCAAAATCAGTGGCAAGGAGGGTGTAGGAGACCTGGCACGGCTTGATCAAGAGCAATATAACTGAGAGAAATAATTGAACCCAAATGAAGGCTGAGCATGACAGTGGGGCAAGAGGAAAGTAAAAGGAAAGAGAGGAAAGAAGTAGGAGGCAAAGGGCACTTATAGAGATCTAACTACAGGCATGTGCATATGTAAATATACTTTCATGTGGTCAAGGGGAAGTAGATCTATGAGCATATATTTATAGGTTCAATATTAAGGTAGCAGATGGACACTGACCTGCCCTTCAAGTAGTCCCTCAATGCAAGTACACTTTGTTCTATTAAACTGGCATTCCATGATGCTCGCCTTTACAACACGATCACTGAAGACAAAGCCAATAGTACATCAGTGAATGTGGTGAAGAAAGCTGATGGTGCCCGGCTATCAAAAGATATAACATCTGGAGTCTTAAAGGCTTGAAGATAAGCAAGCAGCCATCTAGCTCACAAGCAACAAAGCCCATATGGAAGAAGAACACCAGCCTGTGTGATCTACAAGGTGTCAATGAGATCAGGTATCCAGCATCAAAGAACAAAAAATCATATCCTTGTGAAGGGAGTGAGGAATGGGAATCAAAGTTCATCTGTTGGCTACTGAATATCCCCTTACCAAAGGGTCACAGGGAAGAAATGAACTCGTCAGAGGGCTGTGTAGCAATAATGAAACATACAATGTTGCTCTAGTTCTTTAATACTTCCTTCCCCCTACTATCATGATCCCAAGTCTACTTTACAAATTCAGCTAAACAGAGGGTATACACTGGTATAGATAGGAACCAGAAATATGGGGAATCCAGGACAGATGATGTCTTTAGGACCAGAGGTGAGAGTGATGATACAGGAGGCTGGAGGGAAGGTGGGGTAAAAAGGGGGAACTGATCACAAGGATCTACATGTAACCCTCTCCCTGGGGAACAGACAACACAAAAGTGGTGAAGGGAGATGTCAGAAAGTGTAAGATATGACAAAATAATAATAATTTGTAAATTATCAAGGGTTCATGAAGGGGGGCAAAGTGGGAATGGAAAAATAGGAGCTGATACCAAGGGCTCAAGTAGAAGAAAAACATTTTGAGATGATGATGACAACCAATGCACAAATGTGCATGTATGTATGACACAATGGATGGATGGATGGTGATAAGAGTGTACGAGCCCCCAATGAAATTATTTAAAAACCAAGCCATTCCCTCAGATTTCTTTCAGATGGAAATCAATAACTCCTCCAGGTCTCAAATTCATAAATTAACCTGAAAAATAAATCTACAGTTGACAAGTCTGGGTCTCCTTCAGAGCACTCCAGACCGGATCTCTCTCTGCCAGCAGACAAACTATTCAAGAGTCATGCTAAATCTTGCCTCTGTCCTGACCTGATCTTTTGCTATTGCTTGACCCCAAGCCAAGCAAAACGAACATTCATGTGGTGGCCTTGGCAGCCTCCCCATGTCAGGCATGCTTTTCCGCAGATGGAAAAAGGCTTTGAAGTAGCCTTCCCAAGTGCGCCCCAAGCTGGGGAATGCCCCTCAGAGGAGCATTGAGACATGCCGCCCTCCAGGTCAGGTGACATTCAGGAAGGGGCTAGCCTAGTAGCCTCACAAGTGAACAGATTCTCTTGGCCTATTCTCAGAATTTCAAATGAGTTCCGCAGATGTCATCACGGGGCTGATTTGCTATATGTTTCCTTAGATATCAGAGTGTCAGTCCTTTTACATGTATGTGTTATACAATTACAAAGGATACAGCTCCTCTCTGTCAGTTTGTTGTACTACGGGGACTTACATATGGTTATGACACTGGAAGCCACTGGTCCTTCAAATACCAGTAGGATGACTCGAGATGGACATGTTTTAGCAGAGCTTCCAGACAAAAACAGGTGAGAAAGAGAGACAAGGCGATCTACTAATGAAAATCAGTCAAGGGGAACCCAATGGAGCACAAAAGAATACTGTCCAATGTGGTGCGAGAAAATGAACCCAGAGCTTGGAAGGCAGCAAGGGCTCAATCATGCTAATCATTGTGCAGATGGGGCAGAGCCAAAGAGTGCTTCACTCCATTGTCATGGGAGGCCTGGGGGCATAGTGGGTTATACTCTGGCATAGTGGGTTATACTCTGGGCCACTAACCACAGGGTCAGCAGTTCAAAACCACCAGTCTGTCTATGGAAAAACAACAAAGTCTCCTACTCCCAGAAAGAGTTATCATCTCAGAAACCCACAATAGCAGTCTTGCTCTGTTCTATCCGGTTGCTGTCAGGCAGAATGGCAGTGAGTATTCTTTTTTTTTTTTTTTAATCTAAGGTGCAGTGTTCATTTCTGTCTAGCTGAATAACCAATCATACAATCATCATTAGTTGCAACTTAATAACTGATTGACATTTCTCAGACGAGTGGGTTTCAATCCCGATGGTTCTTTCTTTTCTCTCTCTCTCTTTTTATTTGCATCACTGCCCTCCGGTGGGAGTGGGAGGCCCAGCCTTGCTCCTGAACAGCTGCTGCTGGATTTGAACTGCCAAGCCCATGCCGCATTCCTGCACTCAACCACTGCACCACCGGGGCTCAGGCAGTTCTTTATTTTCTTGAGCATATTTGCTATGCATGGTCAATTTGCAGCAGGTGTCATCATGAGAAGGCTGTGACTCTTCTTTACATGACTATCTCATTTGTTTGTCTTGCCCATAAATATTTTCCAGTGAAGAATAACATATGTAAGTTTGAATGAAGGTAAAAAGATACCAATAAATTCCTTAACTTTTCTTAAAATCTAGCAAAACATGCTTCTTTTCTTGCCTTGAGATTTTCTTCTTCATTTTCCTCCAGATCTTTTTAGTTTTTCCTTTAGTTTTAGGAATAATTTTGATATGTTAATACAATTTTCAAAACTCACTCCTTCATTTCCTTGAAATATTTTCCTTTGAAATATTTTCCTTCAAAATGGCTTGTGTAGGCCCCCAAATAATGAAACAGTTCCTCATTTAACTCATTCTTCTTATACACGTGGCTTTTCCTTGATGTGTGCTAATTATATAATATGATATTAGTAATTAATATGGCCAGAGAATTACATTTTTGAGATCATGAATTCATCAGTTTGTGGGGGGTCATTTCCTTTTTATGTTTCCTGAAAAAAGTATGAAATCGTTTCTTCATAGCTATGTACAAGAAAGTGAGAAAGATATCTCTGAAGAAAAAGTTTGACATTGCTAAATGGTAGCTGAAGAGAAACAGAAAAGCCATCACGGAAGCTATGAGATAAAGTAACAAAAGCTTATAAAAGCCTCATTACCATCAATGTTCAGACAGGGATGGGTGGAAATTATGCAGAAATCAACAAATCTCTTTTGAAGCAGTTTCAAGTCCCTGCCAAGAGTATTCCCAATGCAGGATCTATCCTGGAAGTAGCAATGAAGTCAATGGTGACATTAAAAAAAACAACTAATGGATTTTGCAGCATCTAATGGATGGCTTTAGAGCTTTAAAAAAAAAAAGTGCATGGAAGCACTTGCAATGTAGCTCATCTTCACCTCAAATGAGGTTTATAAAGATTCTATTCAAAGCAGTTTACAAAATTAAAAGAGATCCTAAGGGGATATGATCCTAAAGACCTTGCAAATATTCATGGGGCTGCTCTATTTTAAAGGGCAATGAATGCCTAGTAGGATCCTGAAAATGAAAGGGGGTGTGGTGGAATTTGTGCCAACTGGACTGGGCCAAATTGACCTTGGCGACTGAGGACAATCAATTCCCCATGATATGACAACACAATGTAATAAATTCCAAGATAGGCTATGCTGGGAACAGACAATCACTTATAAGATTAGGGTGGATTCCAACTCGCTTGCTTAGGCTGCAACCCAGAAGTAATTGAAAGGAAGTTTCTCCAGGAATGTGGCCTGCTTTGTATGTGAGTGTATGCTGTCGGGAAGCTTGCTGGCATTTTCGGTGGATCTGGATCCTGCATCTGACTCATCAACATCTGCTTCTTTGGACTTGAGTCAACAGGCCTCTCTATTGCCAGCTGATCCTAAGAACTGT
This sequence comes from Nesogale talazaci, assembly GCA_004026705.1. Lineage (NCBI taxonomy): Eukaryota > Metazoa > Chordata > Mammalia > Afrosoricida > Tenrecidae > Nesogale > Nesogale talazaci. The sequence continues at coordinate 30,231 of PVJH01008015.1, read as the reverse complement.
CGGCAGCAACCACAGGACCGTCTAACCTGGGATGAACTTGCCTTTGCAGTCACCCGCCTTTGGTCTTCCTTCCAATCTTAGATTTATCAGCCCCTGAAGCTACTTGCCGCGGGCACAGACTCCAGCATAACGTCTCATCCACAGACCTGAAACCGAACCATTTTCTTGATATAAATTTCTCTTGTTTTATCTATCTCCATAGATATATAGAAAAAGGGTTTTACTTCTCTAGAGAAGCCAGCCCAACATGGGGGAAATGCTTGTGGGGTTGGTTTTCCAAAGAACACCGTACTGTCCTCTTGACTACATTTGCAGACTGGACATTTGAGAAAAGATGGGTCACTGGAAAGAATGAGAAACCATGCTGCTTCAAGAAGACAAATATGAATTCACATTCACTTTCAGCAAAATGGAATTGAATAAAAGAGCTTAGATAACAGGTGAAATCTATGAAAAGTTTTAAAAACCTTGACAATATCATGAGGAAAAAAAACAAAATTAAAGCAGACCATTCTTTTGCTAATTGACTATGTTACTTGTCTTGTTCAATAGTAAATCCATTGTTTTTGCTATGCATGTTGTCAGTCCTACAACTTCTAGATAATGGTGCTGTGCAAAAATATTGACATAGATTATAGAAAACTATTGTTTTCTAAAGTTATTAACAAAATTGAGATGTGTAAGACAGCCACCAGTGATAGCAAATAGAGCAAAAAATATGCGGATGGCACAGGACCATGCAGTGTTTCTTTCTGCTGTGCTTAGAGTCACTATGGATCAGGTCATTATGTACAGGGTCATTATGCTCAGGTCATTATGGCCAACTTGCTGGCACCTAACCACAACAGAGATGGCATCAGAAATTTGAGGGAAGTCAATGGCCTTGAAACAATTTTATACCTTATGCCACCAATCAAAATGATTAAAGAGGGGGAAAACAAAGAACTGCAGGTTCTTAAATGATGCCTCGTGGCGTAATGGTTCCGTGGTGGGCTGCTATCCACATGGACAGCCATTTGAAACCTCCAGCAGTCTCAGGAGAAAGACTGGGCTTCCTATTCCTGTAAACACTGACCACGGCAGCGTCCTACAGGGTCACGATAAGTCAGCAGTGCAGTGACTCAATGGCTGTGAGTTTGGTTTCTCTACCGGCAGTGGTTATAGTAAGCAAAACTGGACAGATCACCAGCCTAATAACATCAGTCAATAAATGATGTTGATAATGGTATTTTAAAAAATCGGACCAGGCCACATCTTATAATGATACTGACAGAGACATTGCCACTTAAATGTTGTTAATAAGAGCCTGGAAAAAATGTGGACTTGAAATCTAAAGAAAAAGATAATGAACCCTATCTATAGAACCCTATCTATCTCCTATCTATCAGAGATCCTAGTCTTTCTGACAAACACAAGTTTTCACACATTTTGAAGGAGTTTTGAGAAAATTTGGAAAAGTTAAAATACACCAAGAAGCTTCTGATAAGGTTGTGGACTTAAAAATTTGTTTTAATAATAGGCTCAGAAAACCAAAATAATGTAATCAGTGAACATGAGATTTTTTAAAATTAAAGAGTGAACTTATATCTTTGTTTGAATAGTGTATGTATGAAATTGGATTAAACAGGCAGACCACATAATGGTTTAGATTATTTTCTCGTGCTATAAAAATAGAGAATAAGACTGAGTTTTTCATAAGCTAGAATTCCTACTTGACTGTCATAGAAAAGTGGCAAAACTGCATCCTTTCAAAGGTGAAAAACTTCCGAGACACTACAAAGGGAAGCAGCTCTTTATTTCCAGTTCCCACAAGTTTCAGTGTAATAAGTGGGAGTTACACTATAAGGTATCCCAGGTAAGGTGCAAGTCAAGAAGCATTTTGTAAAGTGCCAATATGCCACAGTTAGTATGGATGCTTAAGATTACTCAAGGATGTGGTGGCTCTGCAGCTACTGTAATTTAGCAGTGTGCTGTACTCATTGCTTCTGGCCACCATTCTTTCTCTATTTGTATTTTGTAACTTTTAAGTTTTGAACATACAGCTTTTATATGACCCACCCTAAACCCCAAAAAGAAGGCAGGAAAACAAACAAACAAACAAACAAACAAAACACACCCTGCCATCAAATTTGTTCCAACTCAAAGTTACCTGATAGGACAGAGTAGTTTCTGTCACTGTGTTTCTGAGGCTGTAACCTTTATGAGAGCAAAAAGATCCCTCTTTTTTCACTGTGTAGCTGGTGGTTTAGAACTATTGACCTTGTAATTAGCAGCCCAACTTGAGCCCCACCAAAGCTCCTTTAGAAGTTGAGATTTCAAAGAACATCTTCAGGATGCCAAAAAGGATCACTAACACGGACTTTAGACTGTCACATAGCTCCTCTGTGATGCTGCATTTTCCTTAAATGTTCTACATGTGATTAAACTAAGAGGGTAATGGGGCCATGCCTAATTTATCAAATGCATAACCTTCTCCAGCATTCACAGTTCCAATGAAATTGAATACATTTGTTAGGATGGAGTCAGGATGATTTCACGACGTCTTCAAGGTTAGACTATCTCCAGTCCTTATTATTGCAGTGAGAATGATAATTTGCAACTATTAACCCACTAAATTGTAACTGCCTCTAAACTAGTTCACTTCAGTCTTCCATTTTATCAAATCCCAAAAGAGCCAGGACACAACAAATCAAGGATGCTAAAGAAATTGTGACATCTCTGGTAGGCTTGAGCAAGACCATGAGCTTAAAAACTAGTCTATGGTAGATGACATTTTAACTTCATGTAAGATCTCCAGAATTCAATTTAGAAAACCTAACCATACCATTTCTCCAATTTTGCAAGTTCTCCACCAAAGCTAGAGAGTGCAACTCAAGGTTACTATGAGATCAGAATGCCCTCTCCTTCTGATTTTTGGGGAACTGTAGTAAAAAAATAAAGAAGTTAGAGGTCGGAGATGGGGAGAGAGGAAAAAAATAAGAAAGCATTGTTCTTTTATCCAGTTGAAGTCAAAAGAAACTGTAGATCAGGATGAAACAAGGCAAAGATGGTGGAGATCTGGACAGAGCACGCTCGGAGTCCTTGACAACATCTTGGGACTACATTTCCCAACCCCCTTGCCAATCCAATGGAAGCTCTTGGGAATCTCATGTGTGCACAAGAACCCTTAAAAACACGTGGTATGCGTTGGGGTGGGGGCTGGGGGAAGGGGACAAAAAATACCCAGGCCACACTGATGGCTAGTAAGATTTTCTTCCTCCTCGGAGCTCTACATAAAATTCTCTTGCAATGCCTTAGGACTTCCAAGAGTAAATCTTTCACTTGGTAGCACCCAAACCTGAATTCCGGTAGCAGAGTTGAGGAGGCTAGCCAGGAAAAGTGCCATTCTTCACCATAAAGAGATCACACCAGAATCTTGCTCAGGCACGAGGTTGGGCAGCCAACAATATCTCCTGCAGTTATACATCTTCTCTGCCTCCCACGGCATGAAACAGGCCAGACTTCAAAGGTGAGAACCATCTCTGGAGAACTTTTCTTCTCTCATTTTTGCCTTGGGTTCTGTCTATTCTCTGGAATTTGGATGTTTACTTCAGCAGAAAACTGTAAGGTCTGCTTAGAACTTCTTTTTTTTGTCTCTATGACACTAGATTTCTGCAGTGTTTCCCTGTTTTGACCTTGAACAGTAAGTTATTGTTTTCTTCCACTTGTTCTGAAGTTTTAAGGCAGTGATTCTCAACTTTCCTAATGCCACAACTCTTTAATACAGTTCCTCATGTTGTGGTGACCCATAAAATTATTTTCGTTTCACTTCATAACTGTTATCTTGCTACTGTTATGATTCAGGTGACCCCTGGGGGAAGGTTGTTTGACCTCAAAGGGTCAAGACTCACAGGTTGAAAATCACTGTTTTAAGGTATTTATATTTTTACCCTGTATTAGGAAGTTTGTGAGCCTGAAATGGAAAAGTCACCATTGAATTTGAGTGTTTTAAAATGGATGTAGTTACTGTATCCTCAGAATTAGGAAAAATCAGGTGAGTGTGGGCTCTTTAATTTCAAAAAACAAACAAAAAAAAAACCTTGAGCTTGCATCTTTACCTAAATAGTGACCACAAGGACACCATGTGTGGACCTGCCAATATAAGAGTGACAACCACAATGCAACATGTACTTCCTCCACAGGGTAAGTAAGCTTCCATTTTTGGAAATCCCTTCTGACTTTAGAAACTAGTTCTATGGAGTATTTCTTTCTCTATTAACAAGCTTCTTTGTTTTTAATAGGACAGAACTATTAAAGAATGCGTTATTTATTTTAATTGGTATAACAAGGCTTTCAAAAACAAAATGGTGATATTTTTGAATGATAATTAGATGAGGTGTATATAGATATATTTTCTTAGGCACTCAAGTTTGATTTACTAACATGCACCTGATTATGAATCAAACTGCTTGAATGAGGAGTACATGAAGATATACACTGTGGCGGTCATGTACCTATGTCAATTTCATGATTGAGATGTAGGGATGGAGTCTAGCCTGTCAACATGGAGATAGCCAATGAAGCTTCTGTGTGGGCATGGCTTTCTCCTGAGAATTCTGGGAAGTCTTGCAGTATTTCCTAATTAGAGAAGAGAGGCTTGATTCAGTCTTCAAGACAACAAATCGCTGACAAGACAAGATGGCGTCGGAGGAACAGGAAGAGCCAGAGGAAGAGTCACACAGCCGTACCCTGATGGAACCAGACCTCTGAAGTCAGAAAAGTCAAAGAGAGATCCCTTCCAGTGCTGAGACGTTTCTATCACTAATGGATATTGCTGATGGACCCTGAGCCCTGAAAGCAAGGAGCCATGAGGGGACCCCTGCCAGTGCCAGGACTCTGCACCCACTGGCCTGTGACCTCATGAGTCGGAAGGAGACTTTATAGACTGGTATCAGAGAGATGGACTAGTATTGGACTTAGAACTTTGGACTGGAGTGGGTTGGGATGCTTTCTCAATGTTCCATTCTTCTTGTATATAAACCTTTCCCTTATCTTCATATGCGGGTTCATGAATTTGTTTCTCTAGTCTACCCAGACTAACACATACACACACATAACAACTTTAGAGTAAAGGTGTCCAAGTTGTTTTCTGATATTAAATTGAATTAACAAATGTTTGTTGTAATAGAAAGTTCACATAATTTTTATATAAAAAAGATGTACCTCTGTTGTGTTAGTCTGGGTTGACTAGAGAAACAAATTCAGGGACACTCATATGTGTATCAGAAAGAACTTTATATGAAAGAGTAATTGTATATTAAGAAAAGATCCCAGGCCAGTCCAGACCAAGTCCATATGTCTGACACAAATCTATAAATTCTTCTTCAGACTCATGCAATACATTCAATGACACCGAGTGCAGAAAGATCCCAGGGCAGTGGGTGGAAAGTCTTGTGGATCCAGTGGCAGTGGAAGCATCTTAGCACTGGTGTGGATCCCTTTTTGGCTCACCTAGCTCCCAGCCTCTGCCTGCCATCAGCAGAGCTCCATGTCTCTTGTCAGCAGGAAGGCCAAGGAGAGAGTTTGTGTGTCCTGTCTCCAGCAAACTATTTTTCTCAGTAGATCCTACAAATGAGGTCATCAAGCAGTGACCTGATGGACAGGCTACATTCCACTCCTTCTCAAGTTGGCACCAGATTATGCAACTACCCTCTCTGTTCAGGTCTGTCATGTTCATTTTTAACCTTTAATGGATTGTTTTAAGAGCAATTTAGAACAATGGAGTGCTTTAGAACGTCCGTGGTGTTAGATTGAGTTGGGCAGGTTTATTCATAAGATAGAGAAATTCTGGACAATGTATTAGCTCTTTACCTAAGATCAAGAAGCCCTAGTGGTGTGGTGGAATAGTGGTATCACACTGGACTCCAGTCTGAATGGTCAGCAGTTTGAAACCACCAGCAGCTGCAAGGGAGACAAACTGGTTTTCCTAGCCCTGTCAAAAGTGACAGTCTCAGAAACCCACAGCAAGTCACTATGAGTCAGCCTGGGCGTCATGGCAGGGGGGTTGGAGTTTTCACCTAAGATCAAGGGTGACTTCCTTCCATTGGCATCTGGAAACACTCAAGAGAGCAGAGGTGAGGTAACATATTAAGACTCCTCTTCGCATCTGAATCTGCAATGGCTATGTAAGACTCAGACAAGATTCATAATTAAAGAGCTTATTTTTGGTTATTTTAAATAGTATTGTTTTCCTGGTTTTCTTTTCAGAGCTCTCTTTGTTAGTGCACAATAATGCAACGATTTTTTTTAATTTTATTAATCCTTTTATTGGAAGGCGCTTTCAAATTTTGTAATAATCCATCATTCAGCTGTGTTAAGGACACTTGTTCATATGTTGCCAAAGGCACTCTGTTCCATTTCCATGGGACACCAAGTCCAGCATGCCCACTTAACTGTCCAATGGCACCCCACTCCACAAACCAGCCTCCCGCATGGACGACTCAGTTTTACTTGTTCCTTGAATTAAAGAAATCCATCACTCTGTTCCATGCTCTGGCTCCTGGTTCGGCTGCTCCTTTGATTCTGTCGCTGGTATCTGGCTCCAGGTGGTTCCCTGTGCAGTGATTTCAGACCCAGAGAACACGCTTTAATCCTGGCTCTTGCTGGTATTGAGAAGTCTCTTCCTGCTTCTCAGAGGGCTTGTTTTATATGAAGCAGGATGGAACTCCAGGGAATACTGTTTACAATTATTCACAGCTGGACCCTATGAGTATCTTCTCCCACTTTCTCACCAGAGCCGGGCAGAGAAAGGTCATTTGGTGGGATTAAAAACTTTACGAGAAAAACCACATGAAAGAGTTCATGTCGTCTGCACATCAGGAACCGGGGTGGTGTCATGGTTATGTGTTGAGGTGGGATCTGCATGGTTGAGAGTCTGAAACCACCAGCTGTTGGAGGAGGACTGGGCTGTCTAGTCCTGTCAAAGGTTAGTCTTGGAAGCCCACAGTAGAGGGCTACTGTGAATCAGCATAGAATCTATGGCAGTGGATTTCTGTTTGTTTGCTTTTCTTTTTCTTTTTCTTTTTCTTTTTTTTTTTTTGGCTCTAGCACAAAAGCTTAAAAAAGAATGGTGAATTTGTTAATTTATAGATGTTTACCTAAGATCAAAGGTTGCCTCCTACTATTTGCCCTGGAGGCTTATTTAGCTCAGGAGGCCAGAGGTTAATTATATGAAGACTCCTCTTTGTTTCAGAATCTGCAAAGCTCTGCCTTTAACTAAAGATTATTGAAGATCAGAAATTACCTATATCACATCATTTATGCTCTATTGCTTAGACCTTAAACTCTTTCACCACAAGGTCAGTGATGCATCTTAAAATCTTCCTTTTGACTAACATTCATTCTGACTTTTTTTTTTTTTTTGTCACATCACTGCCCTGGTGCATTCTGACTTTTAATTAACTTTGTCTTTGCATTGAATTGTGAATTTCCTAGTTAAGGCTTTCAACATAGGTACACATTTATGTATATCATTTACAATGACTTCATCATGGCCATATCAAGTTTTGTCACCTACAGGTAAACTTTTGTTTTGTGGTGTCACTCATTCCTCTTACCAAAAATTCCTACAAAGATGGACTTTACTGGAGTTTTCCAAAGGTCCTGACATCCCGAACGTGGAACTTTTTAGACTAAATCAAGATTTCTAGAACTCTGATAAGTGACTGAGTTTCTTAATTATTTCCTTACCCCAAAATTGTCTAAAATAGAAATTAGTCAGGAAATAGATGAAATGTTCTTCTAAGTTTCTTTATGTGGGAATATTGTGTATATTTCAACATAGCCTCTGTGGATTAGTAACTACTCAGAAAAGACTTTTATCATTTGAGTTAATTCAATATTGATGTTCCCACAACATTGGCGTCTTTTTAAAGAAGGAGCACTAGTGATTTAGTAGTTGCGCTTTGGGCTGATAACAGGGAGATCAGCAGTTCAAGACCACCGAGTTCTCCCTGGAAAGAGAATGAGGCTTTCTGCTCAAGAAGAATGGGAAGCTGCAGATCTGCCTTGCTCTATGGCAGAGGGTGCTCACTACGTCGGTTGTGATTGACCTAACTCTTAAGTCTAACCCTAACAATTACCCTACAACTCACTCGAACCCTAAGTTTCACACCAACCCTCACCCTCACCCTGACCCGTCTATTTTTTCAATGCCATGCAATCTGCTCCCCCTTGTGATGGACAAGGTGAGCACTCCTGCTCGACGGTGTTGATGTGAGTCAAAATTGACTTAGTGGCAAGAGCTGAAGCCATTAGGAAAGAGATGTGGGATTATATTTTAGGCTATTTTCCCACAGATAGAATTAAGAGTTTTCATTTGTGGGTCTTAAGAGAATTTTATAGTCCTCAAATAATCATCTTTATTGGGTCAACACTTTTATAAATCCCAGATGCTGCATAGGAGGCACAAAAAATTTTAATTTATTATTAATTAGGAGTTAATACATATACCATGTCATTCCATAGTCCAACCACATCCAATCGAATTGTACAATTGTGACCACAGTTTCTAAACATTCTCATTTTTCCTTGACTCCTTGACGTTGTCACCCTTTGTCCTATTCCTGCCCCCCACCCCAAAAAAAAAAACCTCCTTATTCCACTTGTTGACCTATAGGTTTGTCATTCCTGGGTTGCATATACTGAAACATAGAAAAGCATAGAATACCACTTCAAGAAGGGGACCTCCTATGACATAACACCTCTGGGATATGCCCTAACATGAACAAACAAAAACAAAACAAACTTTTTGACCCTGCCATCTCCTTTCACTGATTCCCCTACCATCTGGGGATTAAACAGTCATTCAGAGATAACAGTTTTAGCTCTCTCATGAGGCAGGAGGGAGAAGTCACCCAGTGGGAAAAGTATATTGGAGAAGTTTCCCAAGAGTAGATGTGATTAGGCCTAATCAGCATAGATTGAGGAAATGGGTAGTTACCTAGTAAAATACGATTTTGAAAAATCAGACCTACGTCCGTGGAGCCCATACTGACTCAAAGCAGCCCTGTGGATGGGCGTTCTTTCATAAAGAGAGAATGCTTGACCCAGTCCTACAGGGCCACTGTGAGTTGCCATAGACTTCATAGCATTGAGTTTGGTTTCATTTTGGTTTTAAATCAACCACTGAAACACTGCTCCTATGATGGGTGTGTCAGTCTGGGTAGACTCGGGAACCGAATTCATAGACACTCATATGTATATAACAAAGAGCTTGATATGCCAGAGCAATTGAATATTGAGACAGCCCCTCAGCCCAATCGAGATCAAATTTACAAGTCCCATATTAGTCCGCATGTCTGATACCAATTTATAAGTCCTTTTCAGACTCATGCAACACATGCCACGACACCAAATGCAGGAAGATCACAAGCCAGTGGGAGGGAAGTCTTGTGGATCCCGTGATGGGGTAAGTATCTCAGCGCTCACAGGGGTCTCTACCTGGCTCCTTCAACTCAGGGCACTAGCAGAGCTCCATAGCTCTTGTCAGCAGCAACGTCTCCTGAGGAGCAAGCCTATGTCCTGCCTCCTGAGAGCTATTGATCTCCTTAGAAGCTCCAAATGAAGTCATCAAGTTGCAACCTAATTGATAGGTTTAACTTCACCCCTTCATTCTTAATCCTCTCAAATAAACACATGATTATGTAACTATCACAAGGGGTGACTCAGCTGCAAGTGCAATTTGATTATTTCCACATGTGCTACTTGTTACATCCTCCACCACCAGCCTCCCACCCCCGGGCCCCATACATTTGAAATGAATTTGCATGTCACTAAGGACTGCACTTTAATTTTCCCCTCCCTTTTTTAGCCACTGAAACCAATATTTGGATCTGAGGGGTAAGGGGTCTGGAGAGGTTTTTAAAAATATTTTTTCACCTAAAATTGTGTTAGCTATCTTTCCAGTTAACTCTTGCCTTTTATGAGGGTGTATGCTTGGATCAAGAAAGCTTCTCAATAGGTGAAGCAACATCCTCTTGCAGAGGGGTTACAGGGAGGAAATGAGCCAGTTAAGTTACAGGGTAGTAGCAATGAAATATGCAACTTTCCTCTAGTTCTCAAATGCTGCCTCCCACCCACTATCATGATCCCAACTCTATCAAATAAATCCAGCTAGACCAGGAGATGTACAGTGAAATTGGAAACATGGGGAATTTAGGATGATCCCTCAAGACTAGTAATAGGAGTGGTAATACCAGGAGGGTGTAGAAATTGGTGGAATAGAAAGGGAGAACCAATTTCAGGGACCTACATGTAGCCTTCTCTCCGGGGCATGGACAGCAGGGACATGAGTAAAGGGACACATTGGACAGTGTACAGTATGAAAATAATAACAATTTGTAAATTACTAAGGGTTCATGGGTGAGGGGGCCAAGAAAGGGAAATATAGGGAGCTGATACTAGGGGCCTGGGTGAAGGGAGGATGTTTTGAGAGTGATGATGGCAACAAGTGTGCAAATGTGGCCTGCATACAATTGATGTATGTATGGATTGTGATGGGAGTTGTATGACCCCCAATAAAATGATTCATTTAAAAAAGCAGGGAGGGAGAAAGAGGAGCTTATACCAAGGGCTCAAGTGGAAAATATTTTGAAATGAATATGGTAATATGTGTACAAACATGCTTGAGACAAATGATGTATTGAATGTAATAAGAGTTATAAGAGCCCCCAATAAAATAATTGAAAAAAAAATGCTCTGATGGACTGTCACAATCCAGGGCAAGTCCTGGTAATCTAATGCTTATAGGGTTTGCCACAAGAACTCCAATTTTAAACTATCCTCTCATTCTGTCCCCACTTAAACTTTTACAAGCTTTTACCAAGTGCAGCTCAGGTTAAATTATTGACTCCCCATTCAGTAACCTGACCACTTCTAGTACCTGGTTTTACACCCCCCCCCCATGGACTCTATTTAAGGGATTACTTATGTGATACCCAATGGCTAAAACAATATTCTCACTTGCCATTCAGGGAAAATATAAGTTTTGTACCAAGGAATCCAGCATTTCCTTGAGACTGAGGTCGGGGGTATAGTTGAAACTGCATCATCACATGTTATAAAATAAATATATGAAGGAACCTGCGTAGTCCAACACTTAGATTTGGGTTGGCTATTTTTGAGAGTTCTAATCTCTAGTCGTGTTAGTGTTGAATTGGAGCAGTCTTTGAGAAATGTGTCAAACATCAGAGAACAAATAAGAAACAAAGCTACTGAGAGGTAGAAGCACAGCAGTGATGCTTAAGTGCCAACGTGTCCTCAAACAACAGCAGCCTTAGATTAATTTTTATGAGCCCAGCAAGGTATGGTCTTTGGAGTATTCAATACTCCTTGCAGCACATAGCTACATAATATAGGAAAGGTAACACAGGACATCCACTGAATTAGACAGCAGACCACATAGCTGCACATTATAACAGCCCTACAGACACCAGACTTACTTGTGTGACTGCTGTCAAAAATAGTCACATGCACTCAATCAACTTTACAAGGGCTAGTAATCATTTTAATCTGAGTTCCACTCATAACATTATCCATCTTCGCTGCCCAACACACAGTACAGGAAAACAAACAGCTTTTGACAAGGTGATGAATATAGGTTCTGATCAACACTATGATGTCTCCTGGTGAAGATGACCAGATGGTATCCAGTGGAAAGCCAGCACAGTTGAGTCTGCTGTGGCAGCCACCTTGAGCCTTGCTAAAGCCAAGTTCAGGGAAGTGTGCCAACTTCAACATTTAATCAAAAGGAGGAAATGTGTCAGTGCCCAAGTCAAAAGCTGCAGCCTGCACCCTGCTCCATCCTATGCATCTTCAGTAGTCGACATACACAAGTTTCTTTGTGTTTTGTTGGTTTTTTGTTATATATTGTTTAATCATTTTATTGGGGACTCATATAACTCATCACAATCTATACATCCATCCATTGTTTCAAGCACATTTGTACATTTGTTGCCAACATCATTTTCAAAGCATTTTCTTTCTTCTTGAGTCCTTGGTATCAGATTCTTACACATATATTTCTAATCACTAATCTATATAGGCAATCAGCACAAATCCTAGAGAAACCGGAGGGAGATAGTGTGTTTATAAAAAGAAGTAGATGTATATATACACACACACATACAACATGTAGGAAACATTTTAAAAATAGTTCTCTTTCTTTGTCCTTTCATTTCAGCTGGCTAGAACAACCAACCCCTTCCTGACTGCTATTACATTAAAACTTGCATTGAGAATCTTTGAGAGTAGTAGAATGAGGGAGGGAGAATGCATAGTAATATGTGGAGTTTGTTTAGTATTGGGAAGACATCATGAGTGGGGTTCCAGTTCATTCCTTTCCCTTCTTGTCTTGTGTCTCATTAAGAGTTTCTCCTAGGGCAATATACAGTGTGACTGTTAGAATTTTCTGAAACAACAGGCACAGCCTGTCCTAGAAAGCCTGGATTGCAGATTATGCCTGTGAATAGCTCTCATCCTCAAGTCAACTGCCTCCACTTGAGCTTTCTCTCATTAATGCAGAGTAAACTAGAAAAGATTTATACATATATAGGCATGGTGATGATATGCCCCATATAAACAGGAAACAGTTACAAAAGCAGAGACCTCTACCTCTGATCCTATGAAGAATTATGTATATGAAATCTCTCCCGGGCAGGTGTGGGGTGGGCGTAATAGGACAGGAATACAGAGAAAAGGTGGAAATTTAGACATAGCATCCTTTGCATCCGTGATAACATATCGGGACTACATTCCCCAGAACCCCTTGCCATTCTGATGGAAGTTCCTGAAAATTTTGTCTTCCAAAAGTAATCTTTCTCTGGGTAAGACAAGAGCCTGAATTTTGGTAATGTAATGAGGCTCATTTTTGATGAGAAAACAAGAGAGGGAAGAACCCTGTTGTCATAAGCACATTTAGACCTCCATTGTATCCTGAGGCAACAAATAAAATGTTTAAGAACACTTACTTTCCTCGCCTACAGAGGCAGAGGCTATAATGAGTGCTGTAAAGAGACCAGGCCAGTAAGAAGATAAATTTGAGTCAGCTCTTTCATGTTATGTTTGGGGAGGAAAATTTATACCTGATAGTGTCAGTTTTTAATTACAAAGTTCTTGTCTAACTTCCTAGGGATAAACCTTCCATTGCAAAGCATATGCTAACCACAAAACTTGTGAAACATGTTGCGTATTTTATTGACAGATGCTCATTACAGAACATGGATTTCTTTAACTTAAACTCTGAATGTAAGTGGTATGGCACTTCCTCAAAAACGTGGGACTTGAAATACCATATGATTCAGCCGCTCCTCTACATGGTGTACATGCCAATGAAACAAGCAGTGACATAAATGTGTGTGGGCATAACCATGCTCTTCACAGCACCAGTCACAATAACAAAGAGATAGAAACCACCAAACCTGCATCAGTAGAAGATGGAGAAATACACCGTGGTCTATGCACATAGTGGAATACTTGACAACACCTCGCAAAGATCTGGTGACAAAGATAAAGCTAGAGGAAATTATACAGAGTGAAATGAATCAAACACGAACGGACAAATATTGTATGAAACCACTGTTGTTATTATTTTTATCTAGAAAAATGTTTTCACACTAAAGGAGACAGATGTTGATGGCCATGGGACATGCAAGGAAAAGCAAATAGGGAACCACAGGCGAGAAAATTGGTGGTGGCGGTGGTGGGCGCCATGGAGCTTGCTCAGACTCATTGGGATCATGTGTACAAGAGAAAAAACACTACCTAGTCCTGCACTACCTAGTTCTTCTAAGAACACATCATTGTCAACACTGTGCCCATCTACCTTATCGAGGGCCTTTCTCATTTTCTCTGCCACTCTATTTTACCAAGCATGATGTCCTTCTCCAGGGACTAGTCTCTCAGGAGGATAACATGCCCAAAGTATGTGAGGGGAGAGAGAGAATGTACAGAAAGAGGGGAAAGGGTGAGGAGATGATAAACAGGGAAAGACAACAGGAGGTTTGATGAGTTGTTGAATATAAAACTAATGATCTCCGCTGAAGACTTGACCTAATTCACAATATAAAGTTTTAGAAACTGTAAAGATAAACTGACATACCATAATGTAAATTGCACTGATTCTTTCAAAAGTTAAATTAGTCTCTCAATCCCCTAGGTCTAATTTTCCCTTTGCAAATTGAATGAGATATACGGTGCCACTAGATGTTTTGATTCCTGTGATGAACTGGTTTTCCCACAACAATCTGTGTGTAGAATAAATCAGCTAGGACAGAAAGATTGTGGGAGAAATGCAGAAGGGTGGTGGGTAAGAGTTGGCATGAGGTCAGATCAGAAGGTGGAGACTGTGGAGCCCAGAGAGAGGTAAACTGGCACACCTGGGAGTGTGCGAGCCTCAAACACCTGCACCAGATGCTGCAACAAGGCCAGTCACACTCAGTGCAGCTCAGCCACCCTAGATCTATAGAAAGTTAGCCAACCACCTGCATTCTATTCACGTCTTCTCAGAAGAAGTAGGACTAAAAATATAACAGATAATGCAATTATTCCTAATAAAACAGCCAGAAATCACCTTATAAAAGAGAAAATGAACAAAGGAAACAAAATATTGCTGTTGACTAACCTATGAGAGAGTTCTACTCTCTAACACATGGAATCTATGCCACGAGTCAAAAATCAGTTTGACAACAACAATAACACTAACCTACAAGTTGGCAGTTCAAACCCATTGGGAAGTGCTCAGAAGAAAAGCCTGGCTATATGTTTCCATAGTGGTCATAGGCAAGAAGACTCTACAGACAAGTTTTACGCTGTAATACACAGGGGGTCACCTAGAAGAATGCTTACATTATTGGTTCAACCTATATTCAACACTGTCGAGGAGGAAATGTAATCTTGCTACCCAGGGGGAAACCAGATTAAAGATAAAAGAAAGGAGATGCATTTCTTTTCCACTGCTTGTTGTTGTTACATGTTGTCAAGTTGGTTCCATCTCATAGGAACCGTGTCTACAACAGAAGGAAACACGGCTCAGTCCTGAATTATTCTCAGAGTTTTTCTTCTATTTAAGCCTATAACATCCTCATAATTGTTCATATATTTGAGCCTATCATTGCCACTTTTATAACAATTTATCTATTCAAGATCTGTGGTGGTCATGTGCTTATGTTACTTTCATGATTGAGATGTAGGGGTAGAGTCTAGCCTGTTAATCTGGAGAGAGCCATTGAGTAGCCAATGAGGTCTCCATGTGGACATGGCTTTCTTCTGAGACTTCTGGGAAATCTTGCCATAGTTCCCTCATGGATATGAGAAGCTATCTTCCCAGCTGTTGAGAGTTAGTCTCAGAGACAACAAACTACAGACAAGACAAGATGGCAGCGTCTGAGGAGCTGGAGGAGCCAAAGGAGAAGCCACACAGCCTTACCCTAATGGAACCAGATCTCTGAAGCTAGAAAAGCCATGTGGAGACCCCTACCAGCGTTGAGTTGCTTCTACCACCACTGGATGCTGTTGATGGCCCCTGAACCCTGGAAGTGAGGAGCCATGGGGAGACTCCTGCTGGTGCCAGGACTCTGCACCCACTGGCCTGTGACTTCATGAGTCGGAAGGAGAATTTATAGACTGACATCGGGCATATGGGCTAATATCAAACTTATGACTTTGAACTGGACTAAGCTGGGATGCTTTCTCAATGTCTCCTTCCTCTTACATATAAACCTTTCCCTTATATCCATATGTGTCTATCAATTTGTTTCTCTAGTTTATCCAGACTAACACAAGAATCTTCCACTTTTCCCCTATCCCTCCACTTTATTACACATGATGACCTTCACCGGGGTGCTGGTCTTTCCTGCACTTTTGCTGAGGCAGAGTTC
Organism: Nesogale talazaci; assembly: GCA_004026705.1. NCBI lineage: Eukaryota > Metazoa > Chordata > Mammalia > Afrosoricida > Tenrecidae > Nesogale > Nesogale talazaci. Next base: position 14,317 of record PVJH01008015.1, on the reverse strand, counting down.
TTTGTCCTTTGAGCAGTCCATGGTATGCCCATATCCTTTGCCAACAGGAGAGTTTAAACACATTAATTTTTCTTTGGTCTTACTCAATATTCAACTTTCACATGCATATGAGGCAATTGAAAATACCATGACTTTGACCAGAGGTTCCTCAATCGTCAAATAGCACCCTTGATTTTCAACACTTTAAAAATATGTTGTGTAGATTTGCCTGATGTCATTTGATCTCTTCACTGCTGCCACCATAAAAATTGATTGTAGATCCAAAAAAAGTGAAATCTTTGATAACTTCAACCTTTCTCCATTAATCATAAAGTTATCTGTTAGTCTGGTTGTAAGAATTTTGTTCTTCTTTACATTGAGCTATAATTCATACTGAAGGCTACAATCCATAATCTTCATGAGCACTGCTTCAAGGCTTCCTCACTTTCAGCAAGCAAGGTTGTATCAGCTGCATAGTGCAGGTTGTTTATAGCCTTCCTTAAATTCTGACACTAAATTCTTCTTCATAATTGAGCTGCAATGGTGATTTTCTTGTCATACAGATTGAAGGCGTAGATGGAGAGAATACAACCCTGACACCTTTCCTGATTTTAAACCATGCAGTATGCCCTTGTTCTGTTCTCACAACTGCCTCTTGATCCACGTTCAAATATCATGTGAGCACAATTCAGTGTACTGGATTTCCTATCCTTCTCAAGGCTATCCATAATTCAGTAGAGAGAATGAAGTTTCAACTTACACTGTCAATGAAACCAGAGAAAGAAACAAGCATAGTAATATAAAGATGAAGCACCACCTCCCTCCAAATCTCCATCATTCTTTGCGACATGACAACGAAGGCTCTCCTTTTCCAGGCCTGAAAATCCAATGGGTCAGCAGGTAGCAAAAAGTACAAGCATTAAGTCCAGATTGTGTTCATGTATAGGAGCCTACTGCCTTGGAGGAGAGAAAGCATGATGATTAGTTCCTCTGAAACTAATTGGGGTGATTGTAATGTTGCTAGCCTATTGAACTAAGTCCTGGGAGATTAAGATAAAAAGAGGACAAAAATGACCATTTAAGGAGAACCAACCATGCACCAAATGTCATCTCATCGACCTTCCTGTGATATGGGGAATGTTCTCTATCTCTATCCCATGAACCACCAGAAGAAGGAATGAATTTTTCTTGGAAGAAGTACAGTCAGAGGTAGCCCTTAGAAGTGACAATGGTGAAACTTCACCTGGAGGACATTAGCCATGTTATCAGGAGATGCCAGTTCCTAGAGAAGGACACGATGCTTGCCAAAGTGAAGGGTCAGTGAAAAAGAGGACTCTCCTCAAGGAAGTGGATTGACACAGTGGCTGTGGTAACATGAGGACCAAGCACAGCAGTGATTGGGAGGAAAGTGCAGGACTGGCTAGAGTTTTGCTATTCCCGGGGGCCCTGTTAGTCGGAGCCAACATAAGGGCAACTAACGTCTACAATGACCAGTGGTGGAATTAAGTAATTTAACAATTGGTTAACTGTCATCGTGACTGTTTCAAGTATAAAATATTTGTATATACAGAAAGGTAGCTTATTATTTCCTACAGTTAATATCTAAATAAGAACAATAAAAGAGGTAACACAAAGCTAGATTATGTTAATTTTACATTAATAAAAATACTCAATAATACCTGAAACAATATGATTGTTTTTTTTGATATGTCCATATTGCTTCTTCATTGGCATCCTTATGTGCAATATTCATCACTTGTGTCTGAGTACCATCTGCTTTGTGATTCATCCTTTACCCTGTTTTCACTGTAGGAGTAAGAACCCATTTCTTTAGAGGTAGGTCAATTAGACAATAGTCATTCTTTTGGGGTGGTTTTTTTTTTTTTGGTTGTTATTCATTGATTTTGATGTATTAGAGTTCTCTTCTCTGAACTTACTATGCTCATTTCTGAAAAACTCCTTTCTGTTTCTGCTAAACTTATATCAGTTGTTCTGACAACATTTTGAATTCTTTCAGAAATTGCATAATTTACTCATAATATCTCATGAGAATTTGGAGCATAATGAATGACAGAGTAGCACCTTCTGGTTGTTTGGCAATTTCCCTTTTTTGTTATAAGTTTGTTTACTGAAGTAGTACATGCAAAAGAATAAATATGTAGTATTTCATCAAAGTATAAAGAGTTTTATGAAATAAATATTACAAACATAGATATGTCTAATTTTTATACCTATACTGTAATGAACATTAACTTTGGGCAATTAGAATACACTGTTGAGCAGAGGAATGCTAAAAAGGAGTCAAGAATGCATAGTTTCTTGATTACAATTGCTATTTTAACAACTAGTTTCTGAACTCAACAAAAAATTAGGTATCCGTTTTGTTGAATCGGTGTGAATCAATTGAATGCTACTCCTGAGAATAATTATATCAGCATTGTCCAATAGGGTAGCGATGTGGTGGTCAGATTGTATGCCAACATGATGGTACCTCTGTGAATGTAGGGATGGAGTCTAATTGGGTGGCAGCCTGGTGATACCTTTTTGGGAGTGTAGCCTTTTACTGAGACACTGAGGATTTCTCTCTCTCTCTCTCTCTCTCTCTCTCTCTCTTGTCCTTCATCTCTTGTTTCCTTGGATTCTGTGTCTTTTTCCAGATGTGACCTCCTGAGGGCCACCAGCCTTGGGAAGTTTGATGCCTTGACATGTTACCACTGACTTGGGGTCCATGAGATGCTAAGTCACTGGCCTGATCTCCATCCTTCCAGCTTCACCTCCTATATCATTGATCTGTAGCTACAAGAGTTGAAAGAGGGCTCCAGCTAGCTTTGGATCCCTGGATTTGAATCATACTGAGCTAGGATGCCTTCTTGGTGTAAGATTCCTTCTTGATATAAAATTCTGTCATATATGCATATCACTGGTTTTATTTCTCTATATAGTAAGTTTTTCAACCAAAGGAGTCCCTGTGTGGCGCATATAGTTAAATGTTCAACTATCAGCTGAAAGGTTGGGGGGTTGGACTCCATCCAGAAGGACCTAGGAAAAAGGCTTGGCAATCTGTATTAGCAAAGTCGCAGCCAAGAAAACTCTTGGAAGCAGTTCTGCCCTGCACCGGTGGGCTCATGGGGGGTCCTCATGAGTGGGCATCAATAAACTAGCAACTAGCAACAAGGAAATTAGAAACAAAGTACGCAACGCTGAACATACCTTTGTAAAGATGACAGTAGAGATTCATATGCCTCACATAGCAGAGGAATTTTGAGTACCTTTGGCTTATCCACAGTTCTCCACTCTCCAAGAGTGCTATTTTAACTGTCTTGTTGACTCAGAAGTCTTGCTGTGAGAGTTTGGATTTTAAAAGAGAAAAAGGCAGAATCACCATGTTAGTTTGTTATTGTACCCTTACAATAAGAAGGAGAAATGTTGTTCCGTAGTAGGAATGGTTTATTTTTTCTTGTAAGAGGTTGATTTTTAATGTTGATGGAAAAATGAAATGAAAGAAAAATTGAAAATTTTCATGGACTTTTTGCAACCCCCTCATGTATTTGAATTGAGAACCAAAAATTAAAGTCATGGTATGTTTTAGAAAGATTGCCATACACTTCATAGTCTTCAATAATAATATTATAAATTAAGTATAGTTTATTTGTAAAATTCAATTACTAAAAAATACAAAAGAAATATAGAATATCCACCATTAAGTTAGGATAATAAAAATAACTATTGATCAGCAAGAGAAACTGGAACAACCAGTAAACTATAAAACAAGAATAGCTCTGTATATCAATTTATATCCCCATTGGATGATGGCCTCAATTAGACAGAAGCATACTAACCTGACATTTGATGTTTGTTATTTTCATCAGATTCCTGGAAATTTCAACTATCAGCTGAAAGGTTGGGGGGTTGGACCCCATCCAGAAGGATGACATGTTACCACTGACCTGGGGTCCATGAGACGCTAAGTCACTGGCCTGACCTCCATCCTTCCAGCTTCACCTCCTATATCATTGATCTGTAGCTACATGAGTTGAAAGAAGGCTTAAGTGTAGATGAAAACATTATTCTGAATGATAGCAGAAAAGGAAAAAAAGAAAAAAGCATCTGAAACATATTTGGAGATTTATTGGTCTAGAGAATTTGGCTCAGCCTGCACTTACTTGAGTGTTGAAAGTAGAATCATCCTGCATGTCCTTGGCAGAGGAATATATCAGGAATCATAATAGAGACTGGGGAGTTTTCATTGTTGCTTTGTGTTGTCAAGTCAATTTCAGTTCACCGTGATTGTATCAGACAGAACAGAACTGCCCCAGAGAATTTCCTCAGCTGTATTCTTTACCAGAGCAATTGATTGGTTTGAGCGATTGACTTTTCCATTGGCAGATGAGTGCTTAATCATTGAACCATGCCTATATGCATACCTCAGAGGTGGCTGTCTCCTACATTGCAGGAAAGGACAAGTCACTCAAGCACAGTTGCTCAAGGTCCGTCTTTCTGTCCCATTACCAATATCCACAGCACACACAGGACCACTATCAGTCAGAATGGACTCAATGAAAGTGAGGGTTTTGTTTTTTGTTTATCATCCTTAGACAAGTCTCCATGAAACACTTCAGGCTATAATGGATTAAGTAGTTCACTTGGTGTCACCTTTAACGAACTTTGAAAGCTGAGATGTGTCCTCCCAAAATTTAAATGTTCAAAGTGCCTCTTGAATATTGGTGTATTTGGTGTATCATGCCTTCCTTGTTACCATGGGTTTGATTTCAGTCTATGCGATGCATGTGTTTTGGAATAGAACTGTGTGATCCATAACGTTTTGATGACTGGGTTTTAGAGAGCCCTGTGGTATTTTAGAATATGTTTTGTGCTACAAACCATACAGTTGGCAGTTCAACCCACCAACTTCTCTTTGAGAGAAAGAGGAGGCTGTCTGCTCCCATAAATAGTTATAGTCTCAAAAACACTATGTAAGTTTTCTACGACTCTCAATCAACTCTATAATTTGGGTTTTATGAAGCGGATCACTGGGCATTTCTTCCCAGGTATCTATCTTAATATCTGGTTCTTCAGAGTCCCAAAATATATTTCAAATAAATGGCTCACATAATTTTGAGGAAATGACTTATGCAATTGTGGGAGCTGGAAGGTGCCAAATCCATGGGTCAAGCAACATGCTGAAGACTTCAGCTGATGCATGCAGTTGCAGGCAGTGATGAACCCAAAATCGACAGACCGCAGACCTGGAGGGCATATGTCCCTAAACCAGAGGTCAGGTGATAAGAAGAATCCAGAGCAGAGAAAAAGTATGAACTTTGTCATAATATCCATTGATATGCTGGAGACAGGTCACATCACCAGGAAATGACCATCTCAACCAATTGGCTGCTTTTACACAATCACAAAATAGAAGATGATGACATAGTGCCTGCCAAGCACAGTCCATTAATCATCATAAGTCTTAGGGGACGAGCGATTGGAACCACTGATGTGCTCATTGCTTCATAGATACTCCATTCAAAGAGGTACATAGAACACTGGCTAGTGGAAGGCCAGTCTATACCTCTAACAGAGTCGTTGCTTTGGCAGCAAGCTGGCATTGCCTCCCATAAACACTTCAGTACACTCATGGCCAACGATGACGGTCAATGTAACACCTTGCTGAAATTTTATCAAGAACAGAGAAATGAAGAACATGGATTTAACAAAAGACTTGAAATGTTTTGCAAATAAATCATCCCAATGGAATTTTATGTGAAATAATATAATAAGATTTTGGAAAACCTTCACAAAGTTGGTGATTTTCTGTTTTAACAATCCTGTTCAAAATGAACCTAAGGAAAATAAGCACAAATCTGGATCCAACAACAATTTTTCAGCCAAGAACCAAGAAATCAAAAGAAAGTTTCTAAGCTCCACCTTTACAATAGGCTTAGCTGCCACATTAATGAGTTACTACTAAAATGACAATACCTAATTTATTAGCTGCTAGCTGCTCAAGACTGCACTTAGTAATTTTCATGTCTTATCTCTTAATCCTTACGACAGGCCCATAAAATAAGAATTATGAGCTTCTTGATAATATAGAAAAAAATTTAAATAGCAATATAGTGAGAGCTATTTAAAGTGTTTAATCCAAGTGTTTTAATCCAAGATTAAAAGTGTTTAATCCAAGATTCAAATACAAGGAACATAACATCTCTAAATATATAACTTATTCCACCACATGGAAACAATGAAGCCCAAAAAGAACAGTGTGAGAAAAATGAAACCACTACAGACTAGTCTCCCTCTCACATATAAATACATAGCTCTTACATCACTAGCAAGCTGAATTCTAGTTCCCTGAAAGAGCAATCTACCTCTCAAGTAAGTGACATTATTAAAACAGCGCAAGGATAGCCCGGCACTAGGAAATAAAATGTCAACATGTTCATGCCAACAGTTTTGGAAAGAAAAGCATATGCACATTTGAACAAATACCCAGAGCACAATAAATAAAATGAAACTCAAAAATTTTCATTACAAGTGTGGAAGAGAATGAAAGTAAAGAAGTCTACTTCCCAAACTGATTTACCGTCACTAAGAAGCAAAAGACTTAAATTTCAACTATTTAAAACTACCACTTTTTAAAAAGTGTCTCACAAATCTGTGCCAAGAACCTGGGAAGACTCAGCAGTGTAATTCTCACTAGGAAACGTGTGCGTTACAGTCAACCGGGGGACCAATGGGGCTGGAAGCCAACCACAGGGCTGGCTGTGGATACTGGTGGTTGGCTGGGAGCTCAGCTGGGATTGTGGACAGAGCATCTCTCCTCTCCGTGGCCTCTCTCCCTGCCTTTGGCTTTTGACATCACTGTGGCTTATTTCCAAACAGGAGAGCTCCAAGAGCAACTATTCCAAGAGACCAAGACAAAAATTGCAAGGGTTCTTCTGCTCGGGCCTTGAAATCATGCAGCACCACTATTACCACACTTTACTGGTCCTACACTATTTATTATTATTATTATTAAATCATTTTATTGGGGGCTCATACATCATTTTTCACAATACATAAATAAACATACTGTGGCAGGCACCTTCACATGTCCACTGCTATTATCGTTCTCCAATCATCTGCCTTTGCCCTGGAGCCCCTAGTATCAGCTTTTCCATTCCTTCTCCTCTTCCCCTGCTCTCTCCTTCCTACCAACCCTCAATACTTTATAAATTATTGTCGTTCGGTCATTTCTTACACTGCCTAATTTTTAAGGCCAGTCTAGTTTGAAAAGTTGGAAGTTAAAGTCCATCCAGAGGTATCCATCTCAGGAAAATGGCCTGACAAATTAGTCTTAGAAAACCTTCTGGGGTACAATTCTACTCGGATAGGTCTCCAGCCAGCTCCCTGGCTACTCGTGGTAGATTTCATGGGAAAGGAGTTAGATGTCACTTCAGAATAGCTGGTGATCTTTAACCCACTACACTTCTTTAATAATTGATCTCCATCCACAATAGTCAGTGTTCAGATAATCTGTTGTTGTGAGGTGTCCCTGAGTCCATTCTGAGTCCTAGCCAATCTATGGACAACAAAAAGACCCACCTCCTGCTACTGCTCCAGTCTCACAATGGTTCTCATGGTTTTTGCCTATTGTGGCAGCCACTGCGTCAGTCCATCTGGTCAAGGGTCTTCCCCTTGTTTAGCTGACCTCCGACTTTACCGAGCATGACATCTTTTTCCAGCGACTGGACTTTCCTGATAACAAGAGGTCTAACTAACAGATTCCAGATTTAGGGCTCTGCCTATTAAAAATAGGAAAAAATAAGGATGTTACGAAAGTTTTCTGGAAAGCGTAGCCTGAGCAATAATACACATAAATGAGAAACGGGGAAACAATGAGATGAAATGTTCCACGTTTCACAGATGGCACACATTTGAGTACTTGAAAACCCAAGCAAAATCCACCAAAATTAATGAGAGGCTCTTTTATTAAAGTGCCTGGCTGACATATAAAAAGTATACCCACACAAATGACATACTTCTGTACCATAATAAGTGGATTAGAGTACCTAAGAAAATGCTTGCATGGAAGAATAATAGAGGGAAACTTTGTTTTACCACATATAATCATATTACAATGTTAATTACAGTGTGTCATATGGCAACTACAAATCCATCTTGGAGAATCTCTACAGAAAAAAATTAAATTAATTAACAAATCTCAGAAGGGAAATAGAGAGACCGGGAGAGAAAAAGAGATCTAACAGATAGCAATTAATTGCAAAATTTGGTCTTTACTTGGATTCTGATTCAAATGATAAACTATAAAATGAATAAATAAACCTTGTAAGGTGTTGACAAGGCAATTAGAATTTTGGACACTTTTCAAAAGTGATTTTTAAATTATGATTAAATTTTGGATGTTATAAAATATTGTGATGGTGTTTAAAAAATAATCCACATCGTCAAAGATAAATACTGAAATGTTGTTGTTGTGTATCCTTGAATTAGCTCCCTCTTGTAGCAGTGCTTTGGACCACAGAACCTCCCACTGCCCTCCCTGCACCAGTTCCACAGCTGTGTTCTGTCTGAGCCTATTGCTTCCCCCATTGTGTTGATCCACATCATCGAGGGTCTTTCTCTTTCACCATTAATACTAAGACTTCTACCATAGTCTAATGTCCTTTTCTAGGGACTGCTCTCTGCTGATAGGATGTCAACTGTGTGTGAGAAGAATTCTCAATTCTAAGAAGCACTGTGGCTACACTTTTTTCTCTTCTTGTTTTAAAGGTCATTTGACTGGGGATGCTTTTAGCTCTTCAACTGTATCCAGCACATTTGTACACATGTTGCCATCGTTACTTTCTAAACATTTACATTCTATTGGAGCCCTTGGTATCAGCTCCTTTTTTTTTAACCCTTCCTTCTCCCCCTCCCACCTTTGTGACCCGTTGATAAATTATTATTATTATTATTATTACACTTTTTTCAAGACAAATTTGTTCTTCTAGCAGTCCATGATACTGCAATTTTTTGTGATTCACATCATTATTCAAATGCATTGATTCTTCTATGGTATTCTTTACTCACTGTCTCCTCACTCACTGTCCAGTTTCCCAGTGTAATGAGAGGGCTGACAAGACTATGGCTTGGGGCATTCGAACTTTAGTCCTCAAAGTGACGTCTTTATTGTTTAACACTTTACAAATAAAATGTGTCTGAAATTTTATGTTAAAGCCATAAGTCAGGAAATAATTCTGCGGGGTGGGTAAAGGAAACAGAATTGTCTATGACTTGACAATTACTGAAGCTCAGGAACAAGTACACATAGACTTACATAATTATATTTCCATAGCTTTACATCATCAAAAGTAGTTTTAAACACTATTTAAAGCTAAAACAATTAAAATGGTAACCTTTGACAAAAGTAAAGCTGAAGGATCAATGAAACAAATAGCTTAGAAATAGATCCAAATATAGATCAAATATTGCTTTAAAAAGTATACTAATAATAAACATTAGAAAATGAAATATATATATTGTTGGGAAAATGATACACTTTTTTCTAGAAAGAAAATTTATTTATTTCCTCAGTATCATTCACCAAAACTTCGGCATAAATAGATTAAAGAATTAGAACATATAAATGAATTTGTATCTGGGATCTGAGAAAGCAACAGTTACCCAAGATAAAAGTGATGAAAAAAATCATGAGTGAAAGATTTGAACACACAAAAATTCAAAGTTGCAGCATGTCGATGACTACTATAAAACATTAAAATTCAGAAAGCACACTGAAAATAGACTTAATATATTTAACAAGTCATTCAAAAAGAGAATAACAACATAACACCATTATAGAAAATGGATAGTGTACATAGATAATACACAAAACCAAAATTTAAAATGCTTTATAAATAAATGAAAATAGTTAGCCACAATATAATCAAAGATGCCAAACAATAAAACATCAACAAGGTATTATTTTAGTTAATCTAACTATCAAAATAATACTTATTCTGGCAAGACTACTGTGAAACTGGAAATTAGACACACTGCTAGTGGAAATTCACAACTTAGTTAAATGCTATTGGGAATATAGTTTGAAGAGTCTTAAAAATACTAATTAATTGACCTAAAAATTCCAAACTTGAGTTTGACATAAGTAAATAATCTGAAATACAGGGAAAATTTTTTTACAGACATGGATGATGAGTATAACATTTTATATGTTTTACAATAGAAAATTGAGAATAACCTAAATATCAACCACTTCAAATTGGTTAAGTGATATGTAGCATATGATGTGGTTGCTACAAATCATGCTCTATCAACAAAAATATTTACCCTATATTCAGTTCCTATCCATACTTCTGTAGACTGTTTATATATATACATATATCAATAAAAAGACATCTAAATATTCATAAACTGAAACCCAGTAGAATCAATTTAAATGTTATGGATAATTTTAATAAAATGAGATAATACTTTCATTGTTTTAAATTTGGAATATGAAATATGATATGCAATATACTATCAACTATATGCAATTGCAAAGATAGCTGCTAAATGAATGCACCATCTTTAATTGCCACATAGATCAAGAAGTGACCCAAATAGCTCAGGAGTCCAGATGTCTAAGAAAAAATCCCAGGGGATGTGGTTATCTATGTCAGGAACAGGTGAAGAGTCCAGGCAGTGAAATACTGATGAAGGCGACATGTAGGTCACTGCTCAAGAACTGCCTGACGCGAAGGCAAAGGGCATCTGGGCTAGCAGTTCCTAATACACCATTTCCTGTAAGGGGTCTGTCTGGGGCTTGTCTGAATCTGCAGCTGTTTGAAGGATGAGGGAGCTAATACAGAGGAAGGCAAAAAGACAGACCTCAAATTACAGGTGATCTCTGACAGATACAGAAGGCAAGCTTTAAATAAAAGGATTGAAATTTCTGCTAAGAGAGTCTTCTTGATATTAAAAGAATTTCACAGTGCAACCAAGTCAATGAGCACAGCTCAGGCCATGAATGATTCGGGGCAGGTGTCCCAGCAAATGAAGAGTCTGAATTACAACAGGCTCTGGTCACTGATGGATTTGGAATCTGCTGATGGACGAGGTAGCTACAGACTGGCTTCTTTTTAAATCAGTAATGCTGTTGTTGCTTTTATCAGATGCTGTTGAGTTAATTCCAACTCACAGTGACCTATGATCAATAGAACAAAAAATTGCCCACTCCTGTGCCATCTCGTAATTGTTGTATTTGAGCCCATTGTTGCAGTCACAGTGCCAATCAATAGAATAATTTTTCATGAACATGTTGGAATGCCTGAGGACCATGATGACTACCGTGCCTTCCAGCTGGCTCATCTAATAGATGACGATGATCAGTCTCTTTGTCTTGCCGAATTACTGTAAGAAAGGATCCAACATTTGAAATTTTCCACGGGAGTGAACTAGTAAGGAATGAATTTTTTTTAGGTTTGGCTCAACCCTTTCAGTGAAATATAGAAACCTGACAATTTCTGTATGTAAAGAATTGTTGCTTAAGCTTTCTTCTCCCCTGAAGGACAGAGACTGAATTGATTTTCACACCTACCCCACTAAAATCCTTTCTACAACATATTTTAAAAGCTGTCTTCCACACTGTACATTCATGGGTGGAGGAGGCGGGCAGAGGGTTAACTCATTGGAGCTACTTCAGAGGTCTGTGGTACTGTGCTTTCGAGAGAGTTTGATCTATGCAGAAGTTGTGTGCTGCCCCACACTCATGTCAGAGAGTGCTTTTCCTTTCATCTGGTCATTTATATTGCTCCATTCTCCTCCTTATTGACTGATTTTTCAAGTTCCTTTTTTTTTGATGCCCAGAAAGTTACAGAAATCTTTGGTCAAGTGTCAACAAATGTCTTGTGGTAGATTTCAAGATCCACAGACAGCACTGAGCAGAGACTAGAGATTCTCAGCGGTTCAGTCTATGGTCCACTCACCCACCCACCAATTAGATACTTGCTTTTGGAATGAAGGGGTTACCTCCAGCCTTATGTAGAAACACAGAATATAAGACTCTAGCTAACACTAAGGCTGCACTGGCCAGTAGAGAAAACTGCAATATCATAGCGCTTCAGAGACCAAGTATACCCCAAAGTTATCTGGGACAATAATTCTATTATTTATGCTAACGGAATACAACACTCAATGATGCTGAGTGGCACCCTAGATGCAGCACTTAGCGATTGACCAAAAGATTGGCAGTTTGAATCTCTCCACTGCTCGGCAGCAGAAGGATGGAACTATCTTCTTCCATAAACGATATGGAGCTTCCAACAGACTAGAATTCATTCTACTCTAACCTATAAGCTCACTCTAATATGGAATCAACTCAGGAGCAGTGGACTTAGATTTGGGGGGGGGGGTAGTGCCTATTAAGTCTAAATTAGGGCTCTCTATTTTGCCTCTCTGGGTTCCAGTATCCATTGCAGTGGCTACACAGAATGCACACAGTTCATGATTCAAGGTTTTATTAAGTGCATTAACAGGTTGTAATGCCAGGGAAGAATGCTCAAGGTTGAGTTGTTCATCAGTTGTTTACAAAGTTCTGATACATCTGCTAACAAAAGCTCAAAGGGCATTCCTCTCTGTTAGACTTCCACCGGAAGGCATTTAGCTCAGTCTCTATGGGTCAGCAAGCCCAGCTTCCCCAAGTAAGTGTGCAGAAGCAACCCGTTCCACAAGCCAGTCTCCTGCACAAAAACAATCAGCTTGACTCCTTCTGTAGGCTGGGAAATCCAGCATTATGTTCCATGCTCTGGCTCCTGGTTCTGCTGCTGCTCCTTTAATGTGATCGATGTTTATATTATATTATAGGAGGCTCCCTGTACAGGGATCCAGAGGATGCTTTCGACTCCTGGACCCTGCTGCTTCTGAGAGGGCTCATTTTATACACAGCAGGGTGACACTCCAGGAAATCCTGTTCAAACTTACAAGTGAATCCGATTAGAATCTTCCCCTACCTTCTTATAGGACCCATGCAGGAAAGGTCGTTTGACGGGAGCTAGAGACTTTGGCCAGAAGAGCCACATAAATTAATTCAGTGCTGTGTTAGTGCTGGGTAAACTAGAGGAACAAATCCATATACACATATATGGATATAAGGGTACAGTTTATATACAAGAGGATTGGGACATAGAGAAAGCATCCCAACACAGTTCAAAGTCATAAGTCTGGTATTAGTTCATATGTACGATACCAGTCCATAATGTCTCCCTCTGACTCACGAACTCAAAGGCCAGTGAGTGCAGAGTCCAGGTACTGGCAGGGATCCCCTCCTGGCTCCTCACTTCCAGGACTCAGGGTTTATCAACAGCATCCAGTGGTGAAAGAAGCAACTGAGTGCTGACAGGGGTCTCCACATGGCTTCTCCAACTTCAGAGGTCTGGTTCCATCAGGATAAGGCCGTGTGGCTTCTTCGGCTTCTCCAGTTCCTTGGACACTGCCATTTTGTCTTGTCTGTAGTTTGTTGTCTCTGAAATTAACTCCCAACAACCGGGGAGATAGCTTCTCATCTCTATCAGAGAAATATCGCGAGATTTCCCAGAATTCTCAGGAGAAAGCCATGCACACACAGTGGACTTATGATTACTTTTTCATGCAGTACAAGGAAAGAGCTGTGTGTTTGATATGCCAGAATATAGTGTCTGTGTTCAAAGAACACAATTTGCATCAACACTATCAAACTCAGCATAAAGATAAATATGATAGCTTGGCCAGAGAAGTGAGAAAAGATAAAATATTAAAACTGAAAAATACTTTGACAACTCAGCAAAATACTTTTTTGAAGCAGAAGCAGCTAAATATTTCATCACTGCGAGCACGTTTTCAAGTTGCCAAGCTAATAGCCGGCACTGGCAGACCATTCCTGGAAGGAGAATTTGTTAAAGAATGCCTTCTTTCTGTTGCCAAAGAGATGTGTCCAGAGAAGGCGGATTTATTTAGTACAGTGAGTCTTTCAGGACCTACAATCACACAAAGGGTTGAAGAAATGGAGGACAATTTGCATCAGCACTTGCAAAACTCTGCAAAAAATACTTTCCTATTTTCCCTTGACACTTGACAAAAGTCACGATGTTCATGATTCTGCACAACTTCTAATTTTTATTCATGGGACAAATGACGATTTTGAAGTCACAGAAGAGCTCGCTGAACTGCAAAGCATCAAAGGAACAACTGCAGGAAAGAATATCTATGGAAAAGTTTGCCACAATTCTGGGGTCTACGAAAGGAGTAATTGCTCGCATTAACCAAGGGATGTACAAACTTAATCATTCTCAACCAATAGCCACACACTGCCTCATGCACCAACAAG